>DF358585.1:60661-94393 GCA_000787875.1 Solanum virginianum
AAATTCGAGTTTTATTGGTTTGGTTTGATTTTTATATTTAAAAACCCGACATAAATAGTTTGGTTTGATATTTAAAAAATTCGAACCAACCCGATCCATGAACACCCCTATAGTCACTAAGATAATGATTTATGGAATATTGATTTTATGAGTTATTGATTGTTATCGGTTCGGCTATCGATTTTATGGTTAAGACTTGAATCTTTAAAACCACTAAAAATTACTTAGAAACAATGTGACAAACCAAAGGAACAAAGTTTCATCTTTGCCTAAAAGCAAACATTGTCATATTGTTGTAAAATAATCCAGAGTTTGAGATAGCCAAAAAGTGTGAAACCAAATACCAAGTCAAGGAATTTATATACCAAATGGTAGAAATATGATTACTAATTTACTATCGAATTATTGATTTATCCATTAAGAAAAAATCGTAAACTATTAAGAATCACCTAGTAATGAAAAAGATCAATACCATTATCAGAACCACTAAACAATTATTGATAAACCATCAACATTTTTTTAATTTGATTTATCGATTTCGATTTTTAACAGTCTTTCTCCGTTGCTTTAGTTTTAATTATATATTTTGATAAATAACTATTTTATTACTTTAATGGTTCATTAATGCATAATAATTTGAAATCATATTTCTTTGAAGTTGAAATTTTATTTGGGTATACAATTTGAATTTTTAAATAATATATTTTATTATAAACATGTAGATTCATAAATTTTGAAAACTATCAAAACTTTTCAAATTCTTATACAATTTTACTTGGTGAATTAACCATAATTCATAAATAAGGTATTAAAAAATATTCAAATAGATCGTATTAGTAAATCATAAATTTTCATATTTCATATATAATAAAATATTTCTGATTACATGGTATTATCAACTTCCAAATATGTAAAATTTTATAAAGATTCATTAATCCAATTTTCAAATACTAAATGCAATCTAGAAATACACTATTACCTTTTTAAGAAAAATAAATTGGAAAAAATATATATTACTTATAAATTTATAATAAGTAAGACTTGTCACTCAACCTATCCCGAGGGAAAACTTTAAGTATCTGGGTCCATCATCCAGAATAGTGGCGATATCAACGATGATGTCACACATCGTATTGTAGCAGCATGGACTAAATAGAGGCTTGCATCTGGAGTATTGTGTGATAAGAAGATACCACCTAAACTCAAAGGTAAGTTTTACAAGTTGGTGGTTAGACCATCTTTGTTGTATGGGGCGGAGTGTTGAGATGAGCATGTTGAGGTGGATGTGTGGTCACACTAGGAGTGACAAGGTTAGGAATGAGACTATTCGGAAGAAGTTAGAGGTGATTCCGGTGGCAGATAAGATGAGAGAAGCGAGACTGCGATGGTTTGGATATGTGCAGAGAAGGAGTATCGATGCTCTTGTTAGAAGGTGCGGGAGGTTGCTTTTAGGAGCTACACGAAGGGGTAGAGGTAGAACGAAGAAATACTGGGGGAGGTGATCAGACATGATATGGCGGAAATTGATCTCACTGAGAATATGACCCTAGATAGAAAGAAGTAGAGGTCGCAAATTAGAGTATTAGGCTAATAAGCTGGTAAGGCTAGGTGGTTATCTAGTCGGTA
Source organism: Solanum virginianum (assembly GCA_000787875.1). Lineage (NCBI taxonomy): Eukaryota > Viridiplantae > Streptophyta > Magnoliopsida > Solanales > Solanaceae > Solanum > Solanum virginianum. The sequence continues at coordinate 62,288 of DF358585.1, forward strand.
TAGTATGGTGGAGGAATAGTAGTGTTTTATAACTTGTGTTGTCATTATTTATTGTTTATGTGTTAATTATATCATATTTATGTATTGTCATGTGCTTTTGGTTATTAGTCATTTTTTTTGCTTTTCTCCACTTGTGGTTATTAGTCATTTTTTTTTTGCTTTTCTCCACTCGTGGGATTCCACTGAATATGTTGTTGTTGTTGTTATTGTTGGTTATATCAATTTCATGTTAATTAAGTAGCACGAATCCAGCCTAAAAAAAACTAAATAAATAAAAATTTATAACAGTTAGATGTAAAAGGAATATTATTCAGCCACATACAAATAAAACAAAAGATATATAAGAGCAACAAATACAATTTTGTTTTTAAGATTTTCCCTTTTTAGATTTTCTGCAAATTACGTAAATTAGGATTACTGTACTCAATTTAGGGCTAAAAAGAAATCCCGACGCTCATTTGCTCTACACTGTGACTTCTACGTTGCTTCCGGTCGGCGGTTTTCCGGTATCCCACGTGACGGCGGAGCTACGGTGGAAGCTCTTAACGAATCCCCTAACTTATATTAAATCGGGTCGAAAATTGGACTGATATTAGGCTGCAATTTCAAATGAGGCCCCGGATAATTGGATGACCATCGTTCTCTCGATCTGTGGTGAAGGATTCCTCCTATTTTCCTTTTCGATGATGATTTACTATAAGCTTCAATCCAATTGTTCAATCTTCCTTTGTGATTTTTTCATGTTAGTTTCAATTAATGTTTTCTTCTCTGGAAAATACTTTGAGTGAGTCAAGCTTCAGTTTTAATTCAAATGTTTTATATAGGAAATCATTTTATGATGTTGGATTGGGTATTGAAGTAGCTGACATGTAGTAATTGTACAGGTGTAGGATAGGATATGAGCATAATGTTTTGTTGATCACTTTCTGAGTTTTGGTTAAACAAGTAAGATTGAGTAAGAGTTGGACCTTGGACGTTTGTGGAGAAAAATGATACCTTGCTCTTAAGTAAAGAAGAAGTTAGAAATATTTCCCATAGATGTCAGGGTAACTAACACTCCTAGGGAACGTTATCCTTCATAACTAGCACATTCTTGTTGTCATTTAACATCTAGTATCCAAACAATCTATTTCACATACGATGATTTGTTATTCCGTTAACTCCAAAAACTAATCTGGTACTCGCGTTATGTTATATAACTTGAAAAGGTAGCATAATAATTGTCCATCTGTCAAGACTCGAACTTATTAGAGACTGGACTGGACATATAGGCAAAAGCAAAATGATAGCTGATACTTTCAGGGAAGCTGCTGATGCTGAATGTAGACCAACTGTGTGTTTAAATACATTTGATGATGTGCATACAGTTAGTATTGCGGTCTAGTAGGCAACTTCAGCCATTAAAATGTGTGATATGGCTGGCATAATGGTCTAACTTATCTAAATTCCAACATGACCCAACAAACACGATTAAACTTAATGACGGAGTCAATAGAGAATCGTGATTGGGCATGGAGGTTCACAGTTGTTAGATTGTTTTTTCCAGTTTTTTTTTCCTTCTTGAAGCTAATTAACTTCTTCATTTGTTCTAGCATCTAAAAGTCTTCATTGATGGCTGAAATAAAAGAACGCCTGCTCCCACCAAAACCTGCATCAGCAGCAAACCTTAGAGAAGTATCTTATAGGTCGCCTACGTCTGGTCGTCAACCTTTTCAAGGTATAGATGTCTTGGGCCTTAAGAAGCGAGGTCAAGGACTTCGATCATGGATACGGGTTGATACATCTGGCAATTCCCAGGTCATTGAGGTTGACAAGTTCACTATGATGCGTCGTTGCGACCTTCCAGCTCGTGATCTACGTCTATTAGATCCACTGTTTGTTTATCCATCAACAATCCTTGGCAGGGAGAAGGCAATTGTTGTAAATCTTGAGCAGATTCGATGTATCATTACAGCTGATGAGGTTCTCCTATTAAATTCTCTCGACAGCTATGTCTTACAGTATGTAGTGGAGCTGCAGCGGCGGTTGCAAGCTGCAGGAGCAGGTGAGGTTTGGCAGTCAGAAGGTGAGTTGAGCAGAAGAAGAGGAAGCAGGAGTATTGAGAATATGTATGGCAATCCATCACCGGATTATTTGCCCTTTGAATTCCGTGCTCTTGAAGTTGCACTGGAGGCAGCTTGTACTTTTCTTGATTCTCAGGTATGTAGCAGAAAATACCATCTTAGGGACTTTGTTTTCATCTACATCAACTATGAGTTTATGGTACAAGTTTTGCAATAAAAATCTGGTAAGGACTTATGTCTGATAGCCTCAATTTACATTTCACCTGTTGATATAAATATGTCTTAATGCAATACTATGCAAAGACAATGTGCGCTGATGGCATTGATTGCTTTGGGAGGGGAAACTTATAAAGATAGTTCTTCCAATCTTAAAGGAAATAACTTGAGTTTCTTTTTATTTTTATAACCAAAAATCCTTGAAGGCCAGTGGTGGTGCATGGTTTGAAACTCGATGGATAATGGGGCTGATTCTCTACCCTTCCCCACTTAAATATCAGGCAAACCTGCAGCAGGATTCGAACCCATGCTTGCACCTAACTGACACATCACAAGCCACACTCTAACCATTAGACTAAAGCGTGGGGACCCGGGGGCCCGGAAATAGCTAAGTTACTGCTCAACATACTTAATAACCCCATATTCTTGTGTTTAACACATTATCTCCAGCTAATTCAAAGCTTAAATATCATTTTAAATGTTGGAAGTATCTGACTGGACTCATGTCTGAACTTAGGTTAGAAAAGAGTTGCAGAGTGGTCACACTGCTCAATTTCTTTTGGTTCTATTAAAAAAAATGATATTTCAGTTTAAGCTTGCCTCTCTGATGTTTGATGCTCTTGGGGAAATGGTTATGATGGTAAGTTGCTCCAGACAGACACCAAGCTCAAACCACGTGAAAAAATATGTTGGGAATCATTATGTTCACTTGCTCTAGTTTGAAATTCTGAATTGATATAAAAATATGTGATAAAAGCTTGGGAATCAATATATTCACTTTGTCTAGTTTGAAACGCTGAATTGGTATAAAAATATGTGACAAAAGCTAGTAACCACTTCACAGACACTTGAATGAGCTTTAGAGCATCATTTAGATTTGAGAAAAGCTATGTTTTATAAGTTAAATAATTATTTTGCAGTTATTATATCTTTTTTTTGATATGTTCTCATTATGATTGTTGTAGTTTCATTTCTTTTATTATAGTTTGTTTTGGTTGCTCATTTTGGAATGAGAAAAAGCAGAGGTGGTGAAATAAAATGGGCGGTAGAAGCCGAAAGGTAATTTGGGGAATTAACAAGTCTGACAAGATAATTGGCGGTCTTGAAGTTTGTGTTGTTGTATATGGCCCACTTTTCGTTGTTTCAACTTTCATATATGATGGCAGCATGGGATTCTAATATCCCTTCCTGAGAGTCCAAAATCACATCAGTCATAAAATGGGATGGGAGGAGTAATTTGGTAGAGGCATATTGGCACATTGCAATCCAGACAAAAATTGATTGTCATTGCTGACAAGCTGTTGACTCAATTAGCTATGGTCTGAATTATCCTGAACATCTCTTTATTAAAAAAAAATTATACATTATCTAGAACATATATAGGAAATACGATCCTTGTAGGAGAGCAGCATCGTAAGCTTCTGTTTTTCTTGAGTTTTCATTCATGGAGAAGATAGTTATATTTCATGGTTATTGATGTTGGTATTTTGATCTCTCTTTGTTTCAGCTATTTATCTCGATCTGCAATTTGCATTAATTCTATTTTGATTTTTTTTGTGCTTTGATTTGTCCAATACTTCCTCTGGATTATAAAGTGGTACTGTAATTTCAGAAAGTCATTTATTTAATCGAATTTAGCAGAAAGGTTCACAGTAAAAATGATCCAAAACAGTGTCAGTGCAAAGAAGGGCAGTGAGAGATATTCTCAATTGTGGCCCATTGATCTCGTTGGTCGTATTTGTATGTGTGGGAAGAGCTTCTCTGTCTTACTACACGGACGGCCTACATATTCTGACACAATAAAGAGAAATGGACAAAGAGAACTTTTGTTGGTTGGCCTTAACCTTGGAATTGCCATGATTATCCATGTGATGACATGCATGATGCAAGGATCCTCACTTGACATAGTAAACTTCTAGATAGCCCTTATGGTTGAACTTCTATCGATGGACAAAAATACTAGTTGACTCTAAGGTTCCAAGAGACGATAGAAACAAGATTTGTGAATTTCATAGTTTGCAAATGTAAACGTTGCAACAAAGAGCTCTTTGGTTGAAGAGAGAGGGAAAAAAAAGCTTGAAGAGAGAGAAGGAGCTTTCAAACAAAAATGGAATTAGATTTTGGGACGAACATCGCATTTTCTTGAATACTCTCAACAAAATGCAAAATCCATATTGCAAGAACACTGGTACCTACGTGAGCACCAATAGAACTACTGAAATGACCAACTGTGAACCAAGTGCGGTGTTACAATTTAATATATGGTCATGGCCTAGAACAAGTTGAATTGTAATAAGTATTCTACAATAGGAAATTCACAAGGCAGATAATTTTCTGGATAGTTCTGTATTATTTGGTTCGTCTACCTAAGTATTTTGATTTTGATTTCTTTTCCAAATGATCAGGCAGCAGAACTAGAGATTGAAGCGTACCCATTGTTGGATGAACTTACATCTAAAATTAGTACCTTGAATTTGGAACGAGTTCGTAGATTGAAAAGCAGGCTTGTTGCTTTGACTCGTAGAGTTCAGAAGGTATCCTGCCCAATATTGGTTATATTTCCCTCCACAATCATCTGCATCCACAACACTAGCTAACCAACCATTGCCATTGCCATTGCCATTGCCATGGCCTTCCAAACACAAGTTACTGATTATATTAACTTCTCACTATCGGTTATCTAGGTTAGAGATGAAATAGAGCAGCTTATGGATGATGATGGGGACATGGCTGAGATGTATCTCACTGAGAAGAAAAGGCGGATGGAATTGTCTTGCTATGGAGATCAATCATTGCTTGGCTACAGGTCAACAGATGGTGCCTTGTCTGTGTCTGCTCCAGTTTCCCCTGTTTCTTCACCCCTGGAGAGCAGGAGGCTTGAAAAAAGCTTGAGCATAGCAAGAAGCAGGCATGAAAGCATGAGAAGTTCAGAAAGTGGCGCTGAAACTCAGAGTATAGAAGAGCTGGAGATGCTCTTGGAGGCTTATTTTGTTGTCATTGACAGCACTCTCAACAAGTTAACATCGGTATCTTCTACAGTCATACTGTTCATCCTTACATCTTGTATTCCCTTTCTTAATCAAGCTTTCTTTTTTCTATTACAGTTGAAGGAGTATATTGATGATACTGAAGATTTCATTAACATTCAACTGGTATGCATTATACATTCAAGTTGATTTCCAATGGATTTTACTTTGCATTAAACCTTTAGACTTGTTAAAACATGGAAGTTGTAAGATTACACTAGTTAAAACACAGAGTTTATAATAATTTGATTGAGTTTTTTCTCATGTATTATGGACTTCTATGTGCAGGATAATGTCCGGAATCAGCTTATACAATTTGAGTTGCTCCTTACAACTGCAACCTTTGTGGTTGCCATCTTTGGGGTTGTGGCCGGAATTTTTGGGATGAATTTTGAAATACCAATGTTTAATCAACCAAATGCATTTAAATGGGTCTTAATAATTACAGGTGTAACTGGAGCAGTGATATTCATTGCATTTTTATGGTTCTTCAAATATCGAAGATTGATGCCACTGTAGATGCTCGAGAGCACAGCCAATTGAGAATACAGCCAGTGCAAGTAAAGAGGACGACCTGCTGGTGATATTCGAAGGCATTTGCCAGTGGATCCTATTTATCAACGGAATAAATACACGAGCCTACGAGAAATAAACGTTTCAGGGAAGACCAATATCTGTCAATGCAATGTCCCAGAAAAGCTGATAGATCTACTGAATCATATGATATTCTTATCACTTGCCCATGTAGCCTAGTGGCAGTGTCAGAGTTCTAGTACATCACTCATTATAATAGCATCGTATTCTTGGAGTTCAAAAGAATGAAAATGGGCCATTCTTGTCAACTGCAACCATTCTGTTATATTTTTCTCATTATCAAGTATACCTTTTTCTTGCATGATCGATAAACTGGAGGACATGATCCTAAGTTAATCTTTGATAATCTAGATTCTAGAACAAACAAAAGATCTTCAAACTTTTGCGTAATGCCAGCAACTTTCATAGACGAGTTTTGGAACCATTTGAATAACCCACAATGGTGTTATTTCAATCTGAGATAAGGGTTTTTTGAAAACAGTCTCTCTACCTCTGTGAGGTAGTGGTAAGGTCTGCCTATATTTTATCCTTTTCAGACTCCACTTGTGGGATTTCACTTGGTATATTTAGGGGTAACAATTGGGCGGGTTGAGTCAAATTTGAACGGATTATAATGAGCCAAGACACCAAACGTTTCAAGACCCAACTCAATTCAAATTTTCTTGGGTCAAAACGGGTTATAGAGCAGGTCAAGATCCAACTTGATCTAATTTTTACTAAGTTTTATTTATTTTATTTGTCCTTTTCCAATATTTTAGTACTTAATTAAATTATATTTTTCTTTATTATGACTATATAAAACATATCAAATTGGAAAAAAAGTGTTTTGAAAATATTTTAACAAGATCTCTTTCGAATTAATTTGGATTGCAACACAATTTTAAATGGGTTGAAATGAGTTAGATAGATCGTGTTTTGAAAATATTTTAACAAGATCTCTTTCGAATTAATTTGGATTGCAACACAATTTTAAATGGGTTGAAATGAGTTAGATTGAGCTAATAATCGGACGATTTATTAATCAACCCAAACTTCAACGGATTGGACTTAATTTTGCCGTCTATGTTTTTGTTACAATGGTGATATTTCAGTATTAATTAAGATTACACATTAGTTAATATGTGTATTATGATAAAAGTAAAAATCTAGCAAAAGTGAGTGAATGAGTAATGATATTAATTACAGTTTATTTATGAGCAGAATAAAAAAAATCCAATAAAAAGCTTATCACCAATGCCCAATATTGGTTATATTTCCCTCCACAATCATCTGCATCCACAACACTAGCTAACCAACCATTGCCATTGCCATTGCCATTGCCATGGCCATGGCCGTATCCGTACAGTTACAGACACTCCCTTCTTCCTTCACTCGTCCTCGCTCTCCCTTTATCTCTTTTTCCTTTTCCCTTTCCCCCATTTGCCCATTCCTCCACTCTCCAAAAACCTCCGCAAGATTATCAGTACTCCCCTTGAAGGGAATTCAGTGCATCAAGAATGAAGTGGAAGCTGACCCCAAAAAAGGCGTCAGTATTTACAAGCCTAAATCTTACCAAGTTCTTGTCTCTGATGCTGCTGATTCTCTCTTTTATGCCCTTAAGGAGGGAAAGACCAGACTTGAAATTGACTTCCCGTAATCTCGATTTCCCTCTTCCTTTTTCAATTATTTTAGACATCACTGCTGATTAATGGCTGTCCACTTGTATTTTACTTCTACGGGTGTTTTCATGATTCCTATTTGACTGTTTTAGCTTGCTTGATTATACTTGTGCTATAGCAGTTTCATAAATTTCCTCTCATAATTTGTAATAATAAAGGTCAAATTATTGAGTATTGGAGTGAAATGGGTCCAAATTTAATGTAATGGATATTGAGGATTCATACATTTGACTCTTCTAGTTTGGGATTCGGGCGTTGTAATAATAGTTGCTTTCAACAATTAGTCATGTGTTTTCTGGTGCTGCAACAACGACGACATAGCCAGTATAATCCCACAAGTGAAGTCTGAGGAGGATAGACAAACCTTACCACTAGAGAAACTGTTTCTGCTGCACAGTTTCCTTATTTGTGATATGCAATAGAAGTGGTTCTTTACTAGCTATGTAGTACCCTTAAAGAATTTTGTATAGGTAAGTTGAATTCGGAATCTGAATCACCCAAAAAGAACAAACTTGGAATCTTTTGATCCGAAAAATCACAGTCAGAGCATTGGGAAATCAGCTCAAATTTACATTATATGCAAATCTAAGTGATAGGATGGACTAGTAATCACTTTTCATGCGAAAGAAAGGGTCCAAACAAGCACATTCGCCTAACCAGGAAAGTGTCCCAACATAAGGACATAATGTCTAGAATTATAATTTGTGGAGTACGTATTTGTTACATTGTTAAACATATGAATAGAAGATAATTTGTGGGTTAGGTATTCATTATATATTTTTTTTACATATGAATAGAAGACCTAGATTCTGTTACAATTCCTAATTGCTGTTTATTTCATAATTTTTTTTTTCTACTGACGAGTATGGTTCCTGTCAGAGAAAATGACAAAAAGTAGAAGGATGTTAATTGTTCAAAATTTGTTTATATCAAAGCTGAAATTTATGCTAAAAGTTCAGGTGTTTAAGCTAAAAATGATGAATAACTACCATAATCTAATCTAAAGTCTATACTTTTATATCAGTTACAGATCATGTGGCCATCATATTTTAGGCTGATGATTTAGGGTGTAAAAGTTATATATAATTTGCTTGCTTCTCCTAAACATTAAGTCAGGTCATGTTCTAAACCAGAATACTTCTAAGTCTTTCAGGATGTTGTCAGCTGTATATTAATGCTCATGTAGTTTTATAGGAATATAACCTTCTTCAAGTACATGCTTATTGTTTCATTAATTAGTTTGTTATAGCTTCGTTCCTGACAATTTTTCTGTTTGTTTCAACTCTCTGTTGGTTGACATCTTCAGGCCCTTGCCCACCAACATTTCTTCTTATAAGGTATCATGTTAACGATCTTAAATTTTGAAATTTTAAGTATCTTGTTAATGCCATCATATTGTTGTCAGAAGTCATTCTATTTTTCTGGATAATTATAAGCTCTCATATTTTGTATATACTAATTATGCGATCTTGCAACGCGCTTGACTCTCAAATTCCTGAAAATATGAAGGGGTCTTCGGATGAGTTCAGTGATGCCAATATCCAGCTTGTACTAGCTGTTGTTAAGAAGCTTCAGGAAAAGATGGAAACTAGAGCTTGTGTGGTGAGAAGAAACTGTGTCATTCTTTCTTTGTACAAGTTTTCACCGAAATGCACAGAAACATATCTGACAAAATCGCTCAATTTGTAGGTGTTTCCTGACAAACCAGAAAAGCGTAGGGCCACCGATCTTTTCAAAGCAGCTCTTGACTCGGTACTGCTGCTAACTCATTGTAGATTTCAAGTTTCATTTCTGATGCTGTGAACCATAGCATTTTGTTATAGTAGGGAATATCTTCTGTGTAAGTCGGGTGATTTCTTCAGTTGGTTTTTCTTATCTAAAACTCTCCTTGAACTAGATATGAATGATTAACTTTGGAAAACGTTTTTAGCTGTTTATGATATGGTTCGTTTCATCTTCTTCTCCTTTTTCTTTTTGCATTTTAGTGTTGCGTTCTTCCTGTTGTTTCTAATTGTCACAAAAATCTCGTTGAAATTATCATGCTTTCTTTACCCTTTCAGATAGATGGTATCACCGTTGGATCCTTGGATGATATTCCTGGGGGCGCTGTGACCTCATTCTTCAGATCTGTAAGGAATACACTGGACTTCGATTTTGAGGATGAGAATGAAGGTTAATTTCACCATCTAATTGTTCTTATGCTTCCAACTCCTTCATCAACTTAACCACTGTTGTGCAATGGCCCCAGTTCTCTTCAGCTGCAACATTAAATAGACCAATTTTGGTTACCACATAGCTCTCTTTCTTATAGTTTTCCATGAGAGGAGAGGAGAAGGGTGATGGAGTCTTGTTACGTCCTTCAAAGAAAGAATGAGAGGAAACAGTCTTTTGAATCTTGTCAAGTGTTTAAGGCTCTTATGTCATTGTGATACAAATTAGAAAGTCCACAAAATGATAGGTTCCTATATTGCATCTAACTTCAAAAATAACTCAAGAATGTCAACAGATTAACATGAGTACGTGTGTCTCGTACTAGTGCTACCCAATCCTGTCTCAAATTCAGTTGGAGCTTTTCTCCTTTGGTAATGAAACAGTTTGTTTTAGTAATTGAAAGCATTTATGTAGGATTTCTACTTTGCATAAAGTGATGCAGGTATCATGTAGGAAGAAAACTAAAATCCTAACCAAACATTGTATCTGCTAAGTTGATATGGAGATTCTCTCTTTTTGACACCCGTTGTTATTTTATTGAAGCTATTAAAGCAATTGATAGTTCCTTTTTCTTCTTTTATTAACACCTAACCTCCAGGCTCAAAGGAATAGCTTGGTTCCAGGTTATTGCAATGATCATCATTTTTTGCGTGTGCACTATATCTATAAAGCTTCATGATCTTTATTGATTCAGGTCGTTGGAAGTCTGACCAGCCTCCTACACTGTATATATTTATCAACTGCAGCACTCGTGACCTTTCATACATTGAGAAGTATGTGGTAAGATCTGTTGGTATTAGAAAGTCATATTATCTAATTTTCACTTCAAAATTTGAAAGAAATTATCTACCAGTGTACCAATGTGTTGTCATTCTTAATTCCAAATGTGTCATTTGTTCTTGGACATGTTCCTTTGCTCTTCTGCTTACTCTACCTTAGAATTGCTTTGTCCACTCTTTTAATATCACTTTATTTGTTTATTCTACTGTACTTTTAAATGAATGTTTCTTCTCTGTTTTGATTCAAGTGTTGATGATGTTGACATCTATTGCATTGACAATAAATGTGCAGGGTAAATTTGCTACGTCAACCCCTAGCCTCCTTTTCAACCTCGAACTTGACACCTTGCGGTAACAAATGTGATCCTGTCTTTGATGGATATTTTTCTGATCAGTATATTTTTTTGGTTACATTCTTGATGATATTCTGATTAACAATAAATTTATTCGAAATGTCAGCGCTGACCTAGGTATTATAGGCTTTCCACCACGGGAGTTGCATTATCAATTTCTTTCTCAATTCATCCCCGTCTTTTATATTCGAACAAGGGAGTACTCAAAGGTGACAATTTTGTGATCTTGGTTTTATGTTCATCTATCTTTTATCGACCTTGTAATTCTGTAATGCATAATTTCTATTATTCTTTTTCTCATGGAAGACAATTGCAGTGGAACCTTATATTGTGAACTACAATGGAGCTCTCTTCCGTCAGTATCCTGGTAAGATTTCATTCTTGGGGTTATATGTTTATTCAGGGATTCTGTTACTTCTGTTTCATTATTTCCCTATATTTATCGACTCTCTCTTCTTGTTTCTCAATTGTTTTTCCTTCTTTCTGATATCAAAACATGAGTGCAGACTATTGTTGGTGTTCATCCAGTGGAACAGAAATTTGAGTAGAGTCTACTAGTTGTTCAAGTGTATTTAATATATGTGACTCGTAAATATTTCTGACCGTTCCAAGTTTACTATATGCCCGAATTATATCATGAGTGTAAAATAAATCTGATCCTAAGAACTATTTCCTCATTTGGAAATGAGACGAGGGAAGAAAGTGTAAATTGGGACAACATACTGTCAAATATAAATTATCCGCTTGTATAGTTATTTCCGGAACTCCACAAAATTGAGAATAACTTCCCTTTAAAGAAAATTACAAATGTTCTGAATGGAATTGAAGTATTTGAAACTAGATAGTTAACATCATGTCAGAGTAAAATATCTTAGCTTTTTCCATTTCATTAGAAGTTTCTATGTCATGTCTGATATTCAGGCTTCAAGGCAAATACTATATGTGCTAATCACTCATCATCAAGGTCATTGAGATGCTGTATCTTTTAGGTGGTAAACAGAGAATATGTCAAATAGATTCAACCCCGCCCTGAAAAATAAACAAACAAATAAAAGACAAAAGAACAGCACCTGCAACTAACTTGTAGGATTGTGTATGCACCAATATGGAATACCGACAACTTTCAGCTTTGTTTTTAATGTTGCAGGGCCTTGGCAGGTGATGCTGAAACAGACAGATGGTTCTTTTGTTTGTGTGGCAGAGAGTGCAACTCGCTTCACTCTAAATGAAGTAACTATACATCTGATTCATGCTACATGTTCTTCTTAAGAACTTTTATGGCAAATAAATTGTTCAAAACGTGTTATGGCAGACCAAGGAGGAACTATTGAGAGTCCTCGGACTACAAGAGGAGAAAGGAAGCTCACTTGAATTTCTCAGAAGAGGATACAAGGTCTCTCTCTAGTAATTCTGATCTTCCAATAGTTTGTGTTTTTTCCCCATCAACTACTACTGTTTTTCCTAGAAAGAATCTCTTCTCATTGCTTATCCTAAGAAGATCAGTAAAATACGCAATAGATTTGAGAATATGTTTGTCTGATGCTAAATGCCTCGCTGTAGACTGCGACCTGGTGGGAAGAAGATGTTGATTTAGAAGCATCCTCTGCATGGCGTAGTTGAACAGATGATTGCCATAGAAGAAGAGTATAGCGGTTGAAGACTTGAAACATACACACTCGGGTGGTGGAGGAACAAGCTACTGAATTACCAGATTCATCGATCCATCGTTTTCTCCAGAACAATGCTCCTTGTATTTATTGTCTTTTCTAATAGTAACTTGGTACTTAAAACTTAAAAGAAGGTTGTCTTAAAGAAGTGACTAGTCCTTTAAAGTTTCTTTGGGTCTGCCTTGCACCCTTATTCCCCATCTATGAAAGAAACGAATTTGTGTAACACTTTTAGCTCTCATTGTTAAATCTACCTTTTCAAAGTGTAAAAGGTTTTCCTGGGAAAAAGGTGCCTTCATTTCTCTTTGTTTCTTCAATTGTTGTGATATAAAGATATATAAGCTTTCCAAATATAAAATCTAGGAGAATCATTGAAGCAAACATAAGTTTTAGAGAATTTTTGCCTTGTTCCGCAAAAGTTTCGCGGGAGGAGGAATTTTCATATATAGCCATTCAAAAATACCTTAATTATGTTTCATAGCTATAATTTGGGTAATCGCATTTCGTAACTATAGTTATAGTAGCATTTGTATAATTCGTGCAATATTTGTATATGTTTGTATCATTCACTATATAATTCGTATTTTTTGTATAGTATTTGTATATTTTTCTATACAATTCGCAGTGTTTGTATATTTCGCAATATAATTTGATTCGCGCACAATCGTTGTATAATCGCGCATAGTATTTGTATAAATCACGCGAATTATACAAAACTCAAGATGTAATTACAGCTACACGTTTGCCGTGAGCCGTTAATTTAAACTATAGTTATTTTAGCTAATTTATTAGTATATATTTGTTTGTATGCATAATTTTTCCCCAATAACTTGTGTTATATTATAACAACAATATACCCGGTAAAATCCGATACAAAAATATAAATTTTTGCGTAGCCGGCCCAGTAAGGTCCAAGGAAGCCCAATAACATGGTGTCTAGCAATCGGCCGAATCTATCGAAGTTTGTTGCGGACAAACATAGACAAATTTCGTCGAAGGAACTTTCGGTTTTGGGAGTTTCATTTCAAAAGGAATAGTAGTATAGTGACACTTGCCTACACACAGGGAGCAAAGAAGCAAGCAAGAAGAAATGGGGTTATGGGCATGCTTAGGAGTGATGACCCCATTTCCATTCTACTACTATCTCTGGACACTTCCTCAAAAATGGGTCGATCTGTGTGGAAGAGGTCGTGACCCTTGCAAAGTTATGGCTATGGTTTCTCATTTCATCAAGTTGCTGCAATTCATCTCTCTCTTATCCGTTTCCACATTTTCATGGCCGCCTCCACTTTATTTTTGGCCCCTTTTCATCTTTGGACAGTTCCTTAATTTCAGGTCAGCCCTCAAGCTTCAAATTTGATCTTCTTCTTTCTTGTTATTATGTTTTATTGCCATTGGACAATGTAAAGATTGTTCTTTTTTAGCTAAGATTTTGTCAATATGTTAATTTTCTCAACAGTTTCCTTGGGCTATTGTTGTTTGCTAGAAACTAGATTGAAAAATAGGCATATATAGGATCGGGAGTGAAATTGTGCAAAACAAAGCTGAATATATTAAAAAACGGACTTATGCGAGAGAGCACCGCTTCCCCGAGAAGATAATCCGCTTTCCTAAAATCCTTACTTTATATTGATTGTTCCAAAGGCTTTGGTTTAACGAGAAAGGTAGTATAGAGCAGGGTGTCTCGCAGGCACGTGAACTAAGTCTGGTGTTTAAGTGGAGAAATGGTAGAGAAGTGGGACACATTCTCCAAAGTGTTTTAGAGCTAAATATAAAAGATTGATATAGCCACGTCAACTATTTTGAAATTGACATATAGTTTGTGGATGAGTTGATTGACAAATGAGATCTCTAAGTTTATGTCAATTGTTGGCAATTTTTGATGCATAGTGGAAAGGGATGGCCTCGCACCCCCTCTTGTCATCAATTCACTAGGCTCCTAAAGACTAGTTTTGATATTTTCATAGAGATTCAATGCGTGCAAAGCCGAAAGCTGCCATATTAACAATTTGATGCTAGTGCATAGTTGTGCGAGCAGATCTAGGCAGGGGCAGATGTAGAAGTCCAGATACAAGTTGTCTCAACTCATTAATTTTTGCTTAGATGGTGTATTTGTGTTACAAATTTCATTAAAGGATTTGGGGGTTAGAGGTTTCAGCTGAAGGATTTCATTTGAACCTATAATCATTACTTTTACATTTCACATGTTAATAGACATCATGTAGATAATGGTGATCACAGGTCCAATATGGACTACCCCATAGTATCTTCTAAAAGTTGATCAGGCTGGACCAGATTGACAAGATCTGTAAAATTTAAGCAATCTAAGATGGTACTGGCACATTAATCTTCTGAACTAATTGCACAATTTACTTCACCGCTACAATATGAGTGCTTATAATCTGACTGAGAAATGCATATAAACCTCTAGAAAACCAGATAAACAGAATGCTAGAATTGTTATCAGCTTGATATGGAATATATGGGAGCTTCAGATTCTCTGCCTTTAATATCTAGCAAATACACTGAAGTACATGATACAAACTTTGACATATCAAGCAGTTTATTAAATAATGTCTCTGGAGATGTGGGGGAGAATTCATTTATTTGGATCTATCATTGGGTTACTGATCTTTACCTGATGGGATAGAGAATATAAAACACAAGCCGGCCCTTGGGCGAAACCGACTACGCCGTATCCATCCACCATCGGATACCTGATGGGATAGAGAATATAAAACACAGTTAGCTCTGATTGGAATTCTGACGAATCTTTATTAAATAATACAGGTTTCCTCTATGAGTTTAAGTTCTGTACCTATGAGGTAATGAGCCCCAGAGTCATTACCCTTCTATAGCCGCTCGACCAAAAATGTTTACATCGTTAGCCAATACACATATATTATACACCAATTTACATATATCTTACGTATGCCGGCTACTTTTTTGGGTCAGGGGAGATTTAAGTTAATTTCCCTGTTTAATATGTAGATTATTTCTTCTCATAGAAGAGCAACAATTTCTAGTTTCATTATCTAACTTAAAACGTAGTTGTTAACTATAGATTTCTTTGGATCATGCATTCATATACTCTAAACAAGCATTGATCTAAAGACTATTTCCAATGCAGTAGAGTTTGGAAGGCTTAAAATAGTGAAATACCCACGAAAAGATAATTTGAGTCATTTATCAAAAAAGAATAAGTTTATTAGAAATTAGAATCACATCTTGTTAAGTGTTTCTTTTAAAAGACCTTCTTAAGTATAGTTTAGTTTAGAAACATAGAAGCCACATTAACCTTATTAAGAGCTACATTGATAACAATTATCAGAGAGAGGGCCACCATTCACATGGTAATTTTCAAATAAGAGATCTGACATGGCACTATTAATCACTTTAGAATTCTGTATGGCATCAGCAGTCATTTTAGATATTCTGCTGACAATTTATTATCTGGTTGCTTTTTGATATCAGGATTCATATTTTGAATGAAGCTATGTCTTGGTTACTGCTACATTAGATGTGCAGCCCTACTACTTGTCCATGTTTTACATTTAGTTCTTTACTCTATCGAGCTCATGGATGTAAACATTTACAAATCTGCAGGGTGTACCAACTGCTGGGAGAAGCTGGCACTTATTATGGTGTACGCTTTGGAAAGAATATCCCTTGGGTAACAGAGTTTCCTTTTGGAGTAATAAAAGATCCTCAGTATGTGGGCAGCATTTTGAGTCTACTAGCTTGCGTCTCTTGGGTTCCATTCTTGTATATTTTCTTATGGGTACTGGGATATGTATTTATGATACAAGTTGAATCCAAGGAAGATCCAGCTACTCGTGCAAAGCCGCTTTCTTGAGTCTATAGAAGATACATCTGCCATCTAGAAGGAACTGATGCTGCTTGCTTCTGCATTCCTGAGGAGGAATCCTTTTGATACAGTTCTTATATCAATGGTTTCTTGAGTTCTCGATTCCTTTTTTAAAATCAGTCTTAGCAATATTTTGGATGATTCTGTAAGTTTTTTTCCTTTTTTAAATTAGCCAACATAACTTAAGATCATTATGCCTTTAGCATTTGAATTGAAAAATCTAAGCAATAAAGAGCAATTTTTTTTTCTGTGAATGGATCTTGAGAACACTGCATGTTCTAGTATATCAAAGCAAAACTGAATGATTTGTCAGCTGTTAGTGCAAAATTTTCGAAGTAGCAGCAGCCTTTGGGTATGATCTGGAGGTTAAAAAAATGCAGATATGATGTGAATATGATTGGTCAATTGCTTGAGTTTCCGCTTGGCCATAGATTTTGAAGTTGAAATTTGAAAATTTGAGTTTTTGAAGTTATGTTTGGATTTGCATTTTACTTGGAAACTTTTTTGAAGTTTTGTGATAGTAAGTCCAAAGCCCCCGAAACTGGTCTGAGCCTATTGTTGAAGAAAAGATTTTGAAAATCTGATCAAATTTCATGGCTAAACAGATATTTGAAAGTAAATTTTCAAAATCTATGTTTGTGACACTCAACGTGCTCATCATAACCTTTTTTTGTGATTCGACTCAAGCTCATCATAATCTTTTTGGTGACTTGGCTCAAGCTCACCATATGCTAGCTAAAAGTCTACGTTTACTGGAAGAAGAGAAAGAATAGTGTTAAGTAGCTTGAGGACTTGAACATGATTTTGATTTCATGCCCTTGTTGAGATCTCTTTATCAGAGGTGCAAATTATCAACAAAGTTGGGTCCTTTGACAAATACATGTGAAGACATCAAAAGAAGAAGCAATAAGTAAAAGGACTTTTAGTTGGAGGAGTTGGACCAACTAAGCTGTATTCAATCATCTAGTGGCTGGAATCACAAAAGATCATCACATTGGTTGCTTTCAGATAGTGATTGTTATTACCATAGCAGATTACTTATTTTAGTATTATTATTGTTTTAAATCCCACTAGTTTAGGGCCTAATTACGTGTCTTCCCATGAGTTTTTAAAATTATCATTCATGCTAGATTTTGTTTCCCATATACATGTATCTGGCGCTTTCAGATATATGTATTGCAGATACATGGGGTCAAAATAACTCTCTTTCTCACTTCTCTCCTATCTCCCTAGTTTCTTTTCCTCTCTCACTCACCTTTCTCCTTATGTATCTGTGTTGCAGAATGTTTCTGGAGTGTATTCAGTACCCTAGATACATGTATCTAATGTGATTTGTATGTATTAAAATACATTGACTCTCTTGTCCACCCCCTCCTATTGACTTGACCTCTCTACTCTCTCCCTATCCCGGAGTGTATCTAGCAGCAAATATACATGTGTCTTAAGTGTAAGATTTGAAATTATTAATTAGTAAGATAATATGTAAGAATTAGTAAATATGATAAGAATGTTTATGTCATTAGGTTGGTTTTATTGTTTTAATCATTGCATGTAACTTAAAATTTGATTCCACAATGAGTTGTATACTGTCAGTGTACAAAAACATGTAGGCAATAAGTTTGGATATTTCTTAATGTCATTTCAGATTCTACAAAGTTGTCAAATTCAATGACTTAAATGTTTCAAAGACAATGTTGTCTAAATCTAGCCTACTCAGAGCAAGTCCATTCTTCAGGGACCCAATATGGCTGCTGTTGAAAATTTCTCACAGTCCAGCAAGATTCCATTCTCACGTGCACCTCCAAGTCCAACTTTGCGGTCCAAAGGTCGTAACTTTTTTCTGTATCTACATTGAACAATAATTTGTTTCCTTTTTTCCTTTGAGAAGTTGGAAAATATTGAACAATTGTCTATACAAAGTAGTTGACTGCTCTACTGGACTATTTGTTTACCATCTCCCTGTCTGATTATTATGTTGGAGGATTTTTCCTGATATGGCGGCAGCAAGTGCTGCTTTGAAACTTGGATCTTTGGTCAAGGAAGTAGCCATTTGCTCTATCAAGAACTGTTGAAACTCTGGCCTATTATGATATTCACCTCCTGTTGTTGTTGCTGATGTTCTAAAGCTATTGATACCAGTAGGACTACTAGTACTGTGAGTCATCTTCATATCGCGTTTTCCTGCTGTGTTCGGTGCAGTAAGATCGAGAGTAATGGTTGGTCCTGAGGCATTGAGAGTTGTAGAGCAAGGTACTGAAGCAGTAGTGCCCGCGATAGTTGCCACATTCAACCGACTTCCTGTGGATGTATAACTACTTGCACCTGATTCTGGTTTTGAGGTTTGTGGATGGTTATGTTCTCCTTCATATGTTGCCACCACAATAGACTGATCTTCTATGCTTCTCTGAACCTGTCATACGTCAAATGCACAACTTATTATTAGAACGTGCGTGCAAACTGGCTCGAATATAACAAATTCATTCTTTACTACAACACTCATAAATTGGGGTTTTTTAAAATTACCTTCTTCTTGACAGGACAGGTAGGTGCAAATGAGCATCTAAAGTAAGCTCTTGGACATGGGTTGTCTCTGGTTACTTTCTGACCATATTTCCTCCACTGATAACCATCCTTTACAATCTGCAAATAAGTTCACATTGCTTTATCTCATCAGTATCAGCACGTCGAAGTAATTAATCAAATGCTTTCTCTAACAGCTTAAGCTTTTAGCGGAGATATGAATAACTGAACAAGAGTATGTATA
Organism: Solanum virginianum; assembly: GCA_000787875.1. NCBI lineage: Eukaryota > Viridiplantae > Streptophyta > Magnoliopsida > Solanales > Solanaceae > Solanum > Solanum virginianum. The sequence goes on from DF358585.1 coordinate 81,487, forward strand.
CTTACAAGAGAGGTATCAGATGCATCAGTCTTCACAGAAACAATTGTAACTTTGGCTTTTATGTGCTCTTCTCTGAGTTTCTTGCAACAAGACTCTTCATCACTCGAGCTGCTTTCATGAACAACATCCATATTGTTATTATTATTGTTGTTGTTGTTAATGGGATTTGAGATGCTTTCAGCTTTTCTTTTCCTTGACCCTGCACTATCATCTGCTACACCATTTTGTGTGCTCATATACTCCATCATTTGCTTTCTTAAAGCATTGTAATTTTCACAAACCACTGTAAGCATCTCTGTTAGCTTCTTGTTTTCGCTGCTCACTCTCTTTAGTTCCTCTAACAAATCCCCTACATCATTTTTCACTCCAAAATTTTCTCTCTTCAATCCAATGAAATCACTTCCAACTTCTTGTTTCTGAAAGCAAACAAAAAAAAACATCAATACTAAGCATATAAACATACAATTGGAGATGAGCAATATAGTCCAAAATTCTTACAGGCACTTTATCAAGAACTGGAGCAGGCCTAAAACTCAAATCCAATGAAGTATCAACCAAACTGGTAAATTCCATAGACTTAAAAACTCCAAGAATCAACAAGATCTAGTCTTTCTTCAGGTTGTAAACACACACACTTTTTTCTTTTCTCTGAGGATGGTATACAAATGAAGGTAAAAGGTATAAATAACAAAGGCTTAGAAGACCAGCTGACCAAGTTGTAGGAAGGTGGGAAGAAAATCAAGGGAGAGATAAAATATTAAATTGATGCAAATTGAGAGTTGGAAATACCCTTCCTTCTATACTTCTTATTAGTTATTATCCACAGCTTACTTATAGTTGTCAATTTTGTACCTAGGCAAACACAAGTGGTGGCTACAGTAACACATGATTTTTTTATTTAAAAAATTAAATTCAATGACTCTCTTCCTTTCAATTTATATGATTCTTTTTTTTCGTCAGTTTAAAAAAAATAACGCATTTTTATATTAAAGAACATAATTTATAACGCGCACAAATATTTATCATTTATTTTAGATCATAAATTTTAAATTCTATTAAATCAAATTATATCACATAAATTGACACGAGGAGTAAAAACACAATATTGCTTTTCATGTCGGCTGGCCCATCGTATTTTGAATTTTTCTTAGCAAGTCAAAGTCAAGACAACCTAATGGAAAGTAGAAAGAAGGATGTAGATTTATATGGATAATAAAAGAAAAAGAAAAATGAAAAATAAAATATAAAAAGGTGTTTGATATAAAGTTTTAATATATAGTTTGAATTTTGAGTCTTGTTTTGACCAATCTTCTAACCTACTTACTCGTAAAACATCATCTGGCACGTCATCACTGACTTGTGTACAAAATTAAATTAAAGGGATGGGTATCTTTTTAAAAAAAAAAATATTTGCTTTTTACAAACATTTTCAACGTTCAGTCTATTTTTTTAATTGCTGGCCCCTTGTGAGGTCAGGATTCTTAAAGAGCAGAATATTCGAATATTGGGTTAAACTTAGTGTTCATTTGATCAAGAATAATTTTAAAAAAATTAAAATATTATTTTTGAAAAATTATTATAGTTTTTAAAATTTAATTTTGAATTTTTAAAAAAAGAATTTTCACTTTAATATTTATCTATATTTTAGGATAATATATTTATTCAATATATCAAAAAAATTAAAATATCACTTCTTTTTCGAAAAAAATATTTATCGTAAAACATATTTTTAATTGTACCCAACACAATTAAAGTGCATTAAAAAATAGACACACGCAGTTCACCAATTTAGCTGTCCAATTACGCGTTCTGTATGTGTATGCCACGATAACTTAAGAGGAAAGGATAGGTCTTATTTCTATTGGACACAAATTGATGTACTAAATAAATAAATAGAGACACGTCTAGTACTCTCTCTCTGTTTTATTTTACCTGATTTTTACATTAAAAATAATTTTAGGTTTTTATTAGTTCATTATAAAAATATATTATTTTATTAATTTTAGTGCCTGATGCGGGAAGGGTTTCTTGTCCCATGAGTGGGTTCTCGATTTTTTTAATGAATCCTAACTATTACCATTTTCGATTATGGAGATGTGTGTAGAAGAAACAGTATATTGAGAAAAGTGATATATTAAAATTTAAATTTTTTCAAAACATAAATAATAAAGATAGTTTAGTAAAATAACTATCTTCATAAAGAAAATATTGAGTCAATATATACAAGCTAAGTAAAATGAAAAAAAAAATACTTTACTTGTTCTTTATTGACTTGGCACAAAGATTAAGAAATAGTAAATGATAAAGATAATTTTATCAAATCACACTTTAAATATAGTAAATACAGTATCTTGAAAAATATAATAGAGAAATAACTGTAATTAATAATAAAGTTAAATTAAGAACTAAGTGTAAAATTATCTCTTGATTTTATATACTGAATAAGTATTGTTAAACATTCTAAAATAGTACAGTGAACAAGTAAAAATGGACAGATGGATTACTTAATTCTAACATGTTTTGAACAAAGTGGTTTTATTTCTTTCTGATAAATGAAATCATCAACATTCATAACCAAGGTTATTATGAATACCAACGTAGGTTATGATGCACTGGTGAGAGTGCTTCACCTTTAATTAAAGGTCTCGGGTTTGAGCCCTGGGAATGAAAAAAATCCTGTTAGGAGCACCACTTTCAAATGGATCCTGCAGTGCACGATCCAAATTTAATCGGGGCTCTGCGGGCTTTGGATACCAAATGAAAAAATAAACAAAAAAGTTGTTATGAATAGCCAATTCAAGAAAATACTAGATCATTGTAACTAAGTCATTAGAAAAGGTACTTTGTTGACATTCTCATAACTTCATTTTCTAGAAAATGAAAAATTCAGAATGCATTAAAAAGGTACCGTTGACAAATACAAAATGTTTAAGATTCAATTGACCAATTCATTAAAATTTGTCAATGTAGTTCACACGACAAAGTCTTCTAATTTTTTTTTAAAAAAAGAAAAAATTGGTTCACCAAGTCAGTCAAGAACAGACGATTCAACGAAGAAAAAAAAAGTAAATAATTTGGTCTCTTATGCTAATACATAAATGAAAAAAATAATTACGTGTCAAAGTTGGCTGCCCGCCCACTTTAATTACCTCTTTTTATCCATGAAAGACAAAATAGACCAAAAAATGACTATATACTACCTCTCTTTTTTTCTCTTTTATAATAATTTTTTTTAATCTATTTCAAAATATAAAAATATTGAAGACGTTTAATATTAAATTTCTCATCTTACTTGTTATGATAGATTTAAAATCAAAATTTATAAAGAAACTTTTGATATGTGTTCGCTAGAAATCTTTTTTTAAAAAAAAAAATTTTGAGTTCAGTCAAACAAGATTGTTTTCTTAAAAATTTAAGTCAAAGTCAAATGAGAGAATATCACAAATATCACTCAATTTAATCTATCATAGAAGTTATTTTATATTAACCAAATATCACAAAAAGTCATTAGGAAAAAACAAACAAAATAATTGTGTGTGATATTTAAACAAAGCAAATGGCGTTTTAGTCACAAAGAAAATTATTTAGTGAATTATTAATGTGATGTTTAGGCAAAAATGAAGATTTTCCTGGGTTATCAACAGTTCAATAACTTTCTCTGTAACTTTGAACAAAATTGGGTGATTTTTTAGTAACTTTAGTACGCTAAAATAAAATGAGAAACTTCCATATTAGTTGATGATTTTATGTATTCCCTCTGTTCACTTTGAATTGTCAAATTTTGACTTAGCATAATTATTAAGAAAATAATTATTGATATAGTACGTTTGTTAATTTACTCTATTAATTGGCAAGGTCCCAAACATATTTACTCTTCAATGACATTAACTCAATAATAAATAATTGAGGATATAATAAAAAAAATTATTCTACTTTGATTTGTCAAAAATGACTAGTAAAAGTGAAAAATCAACTTAGAAAATTTTTTACAACTAAAAATGACCGAAGGGAGTAGAAAATATCTTCTTATTAACTTCTCTTTCTACGCTAAAATTGCTATGCTTTTAATGATAATAATATGTGAGATAGTCATTCACCTGTCAATTTTTTTCACAGAAAATCAGTTAAATTTAGTTTTTAATTCAAAAGTCCCTTAACTATGAATTTTTTCTCAGAAAATCATTCAACTTTGATTTTTTACTGAAAAGTTATTCAACTATGAATGTTTTACCTACAAAATTATTCAACCTATTTAATTATTTTTTTTTCCATTAAAATTTACTAACATACAATTTTTACGTAAAAATAAATATTAAGAATTTAAAAATATTCATTTAAATCACTTAATGGCCTTCTATTTGATCCTGCCCGCTAAAAATATAATAATGATCCCTTTTATTTTATCGCTTTCCCCAAAATTCTTCTCTTTCTGCATTCTTTATACGTAACTATTTTTAGTTAAACAAAATAATTAAATTAAGAATAACATTTGAAAGAAAATTTTCGAATATTATTAATTAGTAATATAACTTAAGGTCCTGAAATTATGGTCCGTAATGACGTCCCAATATTTTAGCGCCTACTCACTTGATTCACATAGTATAATTATAGCGCCTAATTAATGATGATAGCAATATACTCAAACAGTTAATTGTTGTTTAATTTGAGTTCATTTAATAACTCTCTTTATCTTATATTCGAAATCCAAAATTAAACCTATCAAATCATGCACCTCATTAATTTCTTTTTTTGAAAAAAAAAAAAAAAACCGCACAATAGATCAGAATAATTTTGTTGAAAAAGGTAAAGAAAAAATAAATAAAATAGGTCAAGTGAGTAAACATTCATAGTTTAGTGATTTTCTCAGATAAATTCATAATTAAGTAATTTTGAGTTAAAAATTAAAGTTGAATGATTTTCTGATTTTGATTAAAATAAAAGTTTAATGACTTTCTGAGAAAAAAGTTCACATATAATTGAGTGACTTTTGAATTATAAATCAAAATTGAGTGACTTTGTGAGAAAATAGTTTATTATTGAGTGACCATCTGATAAATATTACCTCATTATGCACATTAGCAAAGAGTGTTAAATTTTTTATCGACATTAGTTAATTATCATTAGATTCAGTATTGCTATAGGCTTTAGAAATTTTTACAAAAAGTATTAGATTGACTCAAAAAAAATTATATTTTGCAGCAATTATGCTATTACTATTAATTTATTATCGTTAAAAGTTATTTTTGGTGTAGTGTCTATATATTCCTTGTCTGGTAGTATGTTGGATATGAATATTAGTTGTGATGCTATAATTGAAATTCCTCCACTCTTATGTTAGGATTTGCTCTGAAATGTTTTACCTTATTTGAATTCTAACACATCTGTGTTTTCATTAAAAAAATATTCTTGGTATATAATTTTTTTTTTAAAGGAAAAGAACTCTTCGGTATTATCATTTTCTTGTGGATTTAGAAGTTTTGGACTTCCATAAAAGATATTTTATTTCATACCAAAATATAATAGCATTAATAATATAGTCGTATCACAAAGCTTTGTTTCATAATTTTTTTCTATAATATTTGATAAATTATTAAAGATTTGCGATTATTAACTTTCGTATGACGCCTTGTTATTTTGATTTTAACATTTTAACTATACATAGAGTCGAAATGTTTGTTCCTTTCCCCTTTTTTCCCATTTGGAATCAACATTTAAATTCAAATTGGTGTCAATTTTTCTCCATTTTCATGGTGTATAGATGCGGAAAAAACGTAGCGTCCAATAGTCAACATGGAAAAGAAAATGTTGAAGCGTAAACTCGATCTTCAACAATTGTTTTTTAAAATATATTATAAAGAAATCTATCAGAAAACCACTTTCGGTTGTCCCAAATTAAAAAAAAAAAAAAAACAGCAGTTTAGTCAATTTATTTATACTAGCTAGGTAGGAGTTGACATTGAAAATCCAATTAAAAAACAAACCGAAATAAAAGTGTATAAATTATTATTATTATTATGACATATAGTCGTAGAAGGGTATTATATTATGTTATCAAATGCGAACTAAAAAAGTATTAAAAAGAAAAAGAAACTTTTGAACGAAGTAAAAATTGGAAAAAACGCAGTTATGCGTCATGGTCCGAAGTCAAGAGCAATAACGGTGATCCAATTTCCACCTCTCCCTAGTTACGTAAAAACGATCGTAATATGTTGTTATTATCTTTTTATTACGGTAAGATAATATTTATATTTATATACTTGTTATTGGAGCCTCTGCTGTCACAGGTTCAAAACAAGCTACTTTTTTTTTTTTTTATCTTGATTAGGACATTAGTAGATTTTTAATATATATATATATATGAAAGTTACTTTTTTTTTTTTATCTTGATTATGACATTAGTAGATTTTTAATATATATTAAAAATTTTAAGTTGTTAATTGTTGTAATCTATAACACATTTTATGTTATTTTGTTCCAATTTATATTCTACATATAAAATTTTGAGAGTCAATTAAAATTTTATTTATCTTTTAAATATTTTAAATTGTTAATAGTTGAAGTAGCTAGCAAAAAAAGATTTATTAGGGGTAATATTGTAAATCAAATAGCTAAGCAAACATGTTAATTGACAGTTGAAGACATATTTTATCATTTTGTGTTTGTTTTTATCATAATCTAATATTTATATAACTTAAAATAATTGATTAGGGTGATATAATAAAATTATAGCTGAAGCAGCTGGAAAAATGATTTATCAAGGGTAATATTATAAAATCATAGTTGAAGTAACTGAAGAAATAATTAATGAAAACAAAATAGAATCAAACAGCTGAATTAGACATGTCAATCAACAACTGTCAGACATGTCGTCCAACAGCTACCTACTTCTTCACACTTCTATATAATAGAAATAATTAGTGATTTAGAATTTAATTTCTGATGAATCCTCAAATAATTTGTTTCTGTCACAACTTTATGATGAATTACCAAATTTTAATATGAAAAATCTTGATGAATCATAAGAATGTTAAAGAATGAACTTGTTACAAGTCCATACAAATCTATAAAGTTTAGTATAAACAGTGTTGGAAGTTTGGACGAGTTTTCATAAATTATGAAGCACGCTAAAAGCTTCAAATGGATGGACATCACCAACATTTTTAGTACAATATATTTGATAGTTTTGGAATAAATTGTTTACGTGGTCTCATGAAGAAAGTTTTTTGAAAAATTCCGCCAACACCTTTTACTTCAAAATTTATTCAAATTAATTCGATCAAACAGGAAATGACTCCAAATTTAATATTCAATATTCTAATGTAAATTCAGTTTTTTTTTTCGTGATTCAATTCAACTCGATTTTTCAAATATTAATAGACAAATTTTATCTTCTTCAACAATCTAATACAACAAAATTTAATACTTATTTTTTTTTTCTCAAATTTCTTCAGTCAAATAAATCCAAATCAGCCACAAATAAGTAATGCATTTGCCATTTTCTACCGCAATTATATTTAAAAAAACAAATAGAGAATGAGAAAGGAGGAAAAAAACAAAGAGGAAAAACAACATATTCTGACCAATATGTATACATGCACTAAAAATTCATTAATAGATTCAATTCATTGTATGAAAAATTATGTGGATAAATAAATACGTATTAGTTAATTAACTAATATAGTTATAGTTTGAATTAATTATGACTCATCAACATGAGTTGTGATGCACTGGTGGGAGTGTTTCACCCTTAATCAGAGGTCGGGTCCGAGCCCTGGGAATGGAAAAAAACATATTGGAAGCGCAACCCTCAAATAGACCCTGCAGTGAGCGATTCGAATTTAGTCGGGGCTCCGCGTGCTCCAGACACCGGGTGGGAAACCAAAAAAAAGAATTAATTATGGATCATGGTAAATATCTAGCTATAGTTACAGTTTAAGTTTTGTAATAATTCGTGCAGTTTATACAAACGTTGCGCGAATACAGTTTAAGTTTTGTGTAATTCACGTGATTTATATCAAGAATTATATAATGAAATACACCAACTCTATACAAAAAATGTGAATTGCACAATGAATTGCACAAATATATACAAATGATGCACGAATTATACAAAAATTATTATAATTATAATTATAAAATGTAATTACTCAAACTATAATTATAAAGTATAATTAAAATATATTTATCTGACTATATACGAAAATTCCTCTTTCAGTCTAATCCAAAAGCTTTTAATATAGTTAATCGATGCCTTTTTAGCTAGAAGAAAGGTCAAAATTAACTAACCTTGGAGGAAGACTTGCCATGACCGGTCAGGAGACCAGCCCACTTATAATTGTTGGTGTAGATTCATTGAATCTCACCCATAATACCGTCTTTTTTACGTTCATTTTGGAATATTTTTGTTTTTATACATGTGTCAAATGTCAATTAACATTCGAGATTCATGAATTGTTTCCATCATTCTATAATATGTCCACATCCACTTAATTACTTTTTTAGACAGTAACAAATGGAGAGTAGACTCGAAACAATAGGAAAAAGAAATGAAGAATATTAGGCAAAGCACTACTCTCAACCTTTTATTGCACGTAGCTTGGCATAAAAGGAGATCATCTCAATAACCCTAGTAGATAAATTACATTATATATATATATATATGGCGATCAAGATTTACTTATTTATATATTATATAATAATATTATATTCAGTAAAATTTCACTAAGTAGATCTAAAATGATAATATAATCGATCCTAGAGAAAATGAAATAAGCAAGGTTCCGTCATTGAGTGACAGATGGAAAATTTATGGAAAGGTTTAATCAGGGGTATAGCCAGCACATATTAAGATTAAAATAATTTTTTATGTATATATAATAGATATCGAACTCCCTTCTGTTAGTTTGTGTGTTTACTTCTTCAAATTTTAAATTTTTTTAATTAAAATTATGACTCCACCATTGGGTACAATCCCTACCACAGAATAGTGCACCTGCACGCCTTCTTCGACGTTATTTTTGACGGAAAGGCGCTCCACATTGTTCACAAAAATTTGGTACATCACATTTATATATTTATAATTCATGTGACAGTATTGATACTCTTGAAAGGTGTTATACGACTTTATCATTACCTTGAAGAGATAGAGAAATTATTTTCAAAAGACGCTCAACTTAAATGCATCAAATCAAATAATAGAAAAAAAAATAATGGAAAAAGAGTAGCCATTAAAGCATTTATGTGTTATAATTATTTTAAAATTACTATATTTTTTTCGTATTCTAAATTTTATTCGTGAAAATTCTGGCTAAAGTTAAAGGTCAGTCAACCACTGAACGTCATAATCCACAGAGTTTGAAACCCACTTTTGCAATGCGCTGAAAACATAAGTTTAATTTGAACACGTTTCTTCTTTCTTTGTGTATATCGTTAATAGTGGTGGAATCAATATTTTTGTCAAGGATGTTTAGATTTTTAAAATCTGGATGAGTGATTTTTATGTCAAGATTGTTCAATAATTGATATATATATATATATATATTAAAATACTTATATTTAACCTATATATTCGAAAAAGTTTTCCGATGAAGAATATTCATCTGACCACTCTTGAATGAATGTAGCTCCACAATTCATCATTAATCTTTATGAACTCGTTTTGTGATGTATCTTAATTCATAGTCTAAGTCAAGCAGCAGCTTCTTAGCCTTTGATTCTAAAAGAATCATAGTGTGGTAGGCGGAATAGTGTTCTTTTAACATCTTTCGGCTTCTAAATTTAACTTCTTTTTGAAAAAAAAATTGTATGAGTTATGCCATGGTCATTATTAGGAATGACAAAATCAACTCAAATCAAGCAAAATCAACCTACGTAAAACATGGCCCACCAACCGTCTAAGTTTGTACTAATTCATGATTCATTTGTTTATTAAATAATTCAAACTTATTTTGACTGTTTCAGTTTATCTCATTTAAAAGAGATAAATTTGTGGGATAATTTATTGAGATAAGTATTGAAAACATTCATAAATTTGATATCAATTATTAATTTCATCTTCAAATTATTAACAGTACTGTTAAAACATCCTTTTATTTGATTAATTTAACTTAAATACACCTCTAATCTTGCAAAATGAAATATGCCTCTAATTTTTTGCCAAGTTAAAAGGTGTTTTTAATAATTTTATCAAATCAGGGTTGTTATTAGAGAGAACACATTTTTGTTGAGAATGTATATAAGAAAAAAATGTTATTGAGATAGTCGTACATTAACATATTTTTAACATACAATAACATAAATAAAATAAATTTAACATATTTATAAAAGGGTAACTTACACAAATTTCATACTTTTTGGAGCTAATTCCAACTAATACCAACTTTTTTAAAAATTACCAAAATCACTTCTTTTTTATACAAAAAATGAAACCAGTGATACATGTCAAAAATGTATGAGCATTAAGAGATTTTAACTATGATATATACAGAAGTAAGGATTGTAATTTGTATCAATAAGTGTTGCAGTTTTGTATCATTTAAGAGATTTTTGTAATTTTTCAAAAGAGTCGAGATTATATGAAATTGTGTAAATATAAATTGTGTATTTCTGTAATTTTTGTTTTTATTATAAATTGGAGAGAAAACGTTTTTCACACTTACCATGGCCCAAAATGGTTACTCCTTCTATCCCATATTAATTGAATTTGTGAGGTGTGTAATGCACACATATTAAGAAAAACATTCAAAGACAAAATTTATATCATACTTTCCACTATTGCCCCTTGTGAAATCATAAATAATATGTAGTTTAATTTATCTCCTAGAAAACATAAAATTTCAATAAATGAAAGGGCAAATATGAAAAAGTTTCAAACATTCTTTTTTAACTTTGAACAATTCAACTATTTTGAACGTTAAAAAAAATCTCAAAATTCAATTAATTTAAGACGGAGGAAGTATTGTATGTTGAGAATATTAAAAAAAAATGTTCTCTCTAATAACTTAAACTTTTTTGAATAAAACAGTCATATAATTCAACAATTAATCGTATGTTTGTATTGTATATTCTCATAAATTTCATTTTAGCTTGGGCTAGTTCCAAACTGAGAAATTAATAAAAAAATTAAGATATAGTGGAGAAATGCACGAGGTACCATGAATGAAGTGGAGGTATGATGAATAGATGAAATTGAGGTGTCACGAGCAAATAATTATAGTACCATTAAGTTACATATCGGTTGGTTGTAATTCGAAGTTCAAGGTATAATCCATAAAAATAAATCCTTTTAAATTTTTATGAAAATAAATAGGCATGTTGACAAAAATATATCTTTTTGACTCTCAGCTCTCTTTATATAATAAAAGAAAATATTATTCTACATTAATTTCAATCTAATTTATATCAAGAGCTTCCAACAATAATAATATCATAAATTAACAATAGATGAAGATTTTGAAATGACTCGACTACTATTTTTCATCAATTCATTAGTAATGGTTGGTTATGAAACACTAGAATTAATGCCCTTCATGAATATTAGACATTCACGTATAAATACACCATTCAATTGTGTGCACAACTACTAAAACTCGAGTATTTATGGTCATGGGTAACGTTTTTTATGTATGCATTTTCATATTTTAAAAAAGTAGTAAATTTAATTTCATGTCATTATTTCACTATTTTCATAATCGTTTTGCTGAACTATGAATTCTAATTTCAGTTTAAGGTAATTCAAAAGTTCTGTTGTTTTCTTTCAATCAATTCCACATAAAGCTTTACATCATTAAGAGTATCTTTATTGCTTACATTTATATTTACTATCACCATCATCCTTTTTTTTTTTTGCATACTCCCTGTATTTCATATTTATTGTTCATGTTATTAAAAATAATTATTTTAAATTACTTGTCAATTTACAAAATAAAAGAGATGATTAGATTATTTTTCATTTTTACCCCTATTTTTGAAAGTGGAAACAGAACTTTTAAGAAAGTAAATTATCTTTTTTTATTTTATAATTTCTTAAGAAATATGTAAAGAAAATCGACAATTAATATGAGGCTAGGGAAATATTGTTGACATCCAATTTTGATCTAATACTTTGAAAAATTCTTACTTTTTATGTTAATATTTTTAAATAGTTTAGTGATTTTAGTTTAATTTTGATAATCACTTTTATTTTTAAAATACTAATTAGAATTTTGATTAATTTAATTTAAATTTTCAATGTAGTCTAGTAATTTATTTTTCTTGTTTAGATATGATTATATGCGTATATTTTATTGGTCTACAATTTGGGCTCATATTTATCTAGCCACTTAGATTTTATATAACAATGGGGAGTAAATATCATCTTCCCTTTCACTTTTTGTTACCAACTGCCGCCGCTGGAATCCAGCAACACCAAACTCACCCTTAACCACCCAAAATCAGCCCACAACATCACCCATTTTCAGCCACATACTCACCATTTTCAGACCCAACTTCATTTTTTGTCTAGTTTTCGTTCTCGTGCTTGGTGCTTTTGGTTCTTTGGTTAAGTTGAACTTATTACTTTTCATACATGTATTGTTAGACCTCATTTTTATTTAGTGTTGCCATAGAGTCTTGGAAATTATTTCTTTTATTATTTATTCATTTGTTAGTTTGGATTTTATAGTTATCTATGATTTTATTTTGTCAATCTATGATGTTATTGTTTGGGCATTAACTGTGATTTCTTAGCATTCTTCCATTTTTGTTAACTTTTGAGTGCTTTACTCCTATTGGGTAAGAGTTAAGATAACAGTTGTAATTATTAAATTATTGTTATTTTGGATGATTTAACATTATATATCATTGCATTTGATTCATTATCCCTACTCCACTAGCCTCGTATTGTTATTTCTTCATTTTTTATTTTTCA
>DF358584.1:0-56229 GCA_000787875.1 Solanum virginianum
AACAAAGCGTTCATTCTCAGGTGTTGATTCCGGCGGAACCGGAATGTCCTTAATAAACCTTTGAAGGTTTAAAGTAGTTAGATAGAAAAACATCTTTTGTTGACATCGTTTGAAATCAATCCCGGTGAATTTTTTGGGCTTCTCTGCCGGAGCCGGTGCTGGTGCAGTACGACTGGAGGACGCAGCATTGCTTGTAGAACCAACCACAGGGGCTAGTGTGGCATTAGCATTCAAATTTGTAATTTGGTCTCTCATTTCTGTCGTAGGAAATAACAGAAAACTTTAATAAACGATGAAGATATAATTTCCTTAAGAGTAATCTGTATTACCAAAAGAAATAAGAACAACGTCTAAAAAAAATTATAAAAACAGAAATCGAGCCCATTGAATGCACAGTGTGTCCTTAAGGAAATTAATACGTTTTGCAATCAATCAATCAGATCATTTGACCGAGGCCGAGGCCGAGGCCGAGACGAGCGACGACAACGGCGCGAGGGGTTCAACAATAAGTTGGGGTCTCATACAAGGTTATAAATATTTAAAACTAAATCCACTAATATACTATTAATAACTAGTACTCCAAGTCAAGCACTGTAGTTTGTCGTATTAAAAGAATCAACAAAAACTTTTACACTAGGAGACAAAATTCATTTTGTATTACTTTTCTAATGAATATTATTAGTCCAGGAATTAAAAGAAAGACAAACATATTGCTGAAAGTAACGTGATGATCCAGGAAACAAGTAACGCAGGCTCAAATATCAATGTTGAATCTAATCAAACACTTAATTTGCAGAATCATTGAATTTGTTTCACTAGTTAGAAAGTGTAATCACATACAAAGATGAATTACACCATATAAAGTCACAGTCTATAATCGTATCTTGTTACAGTTGTTCGTTTTCCGGAGAAACAATCTACACAAGAATCTTCACTTGAACTTCTTTTTGAATTGGAGAAGAGGAAGAAGGAAGAAAAAAAGAAACGTTCTTTCTCTCTATTTTTTTAGGGAAAAGTCACGTTCTCTCTTTTCAATAAAAGAACCTTTTTATACTTCTAAAGGGACACAACTTTTCAAATAGTTATGTCTCTTTTCTTTTATTAACATTTAAATAAATATAACAAATATATTATTATAAATATTAATATGCATATGGGTTGACCCATACGGTGACCGAATCCAAATTTTTTCACTAATTTAATGCATGTCAAATCCTCCCAAAAATATTCCATTTTTGGAGGATCTAGCGCAGTTTAAAGAACAACCTGAGCTCTCCTTGCATACAAGGTCTAGGGGCGGAAAAGATCTATTGCACACGATCTTACCTTGCAGAAAGGTTGTTTCCATAGTTCAAACTCGTGATCTCTGGATCACATGACGAAAACTTTATTATTTACCCCAAAGTTCTCCCCTTCAAGGATCTGACATAGGTGTTACGACATTTTAGATAGTTCAAGCATCATAGCCTTTAGAACCCCAGTGTTTGAGCTTTAGCATATGGTAACACAAACTTCAGGTGCATGTTACCTCAGCAAAATCAAGAAATTTACGATGTTACATGCATAGAACATAAAATTGACGAACATTATCCGAATAGGAGTGTCGTCATCGATCTAGGAAACTCAGATCCTGCATTTGTATTTAGCAATTTATCAGATGAAAAACAGGTAACAGCTAAGTTTAAATGTCATTTTTGGCTTAACAATTTAATCAAGCCTTGATGAAAATGATCACTAGAACATTCAAATATGAAACATACACGTCCACTTGCATCAAAATTTGAACACTTTCTTTACAAATACTAGCCTAAAGTAGCACAATATATGTCTTCACTAATAAATAAGCAATGAAACTCTGTAGCTAATCAGATTAATCTAAACAACTGTGTTTCCTGTAGAACCGATTTCATGTTATGTTACATTATGTGTTCTCTATAACAACATTTTGTTATAGCAATCAAAACATACCAGAACAAATGACGTTGTTATAGAGAGGTTTGACTGTATTAGATAAAAAGAAAAACTTTGTTAGATACACCCATCAGTTAGTAAAGGCTAAAATAAAGTTTCATGTTTTCTACGTCTCTTGTTTCGTTTCCATATGAGCAAAGAGAAAGAATCCTTCTTTTCCAGGCTCCGCAACTCACTGTTATCTTTTCTACATCCCTCGTTACGTCTCCACATGAAAACGAAGTCTTAATCAAAATGATGTTGTCAATGTAAGTGGATAAATCTAGAATTCCCAGCAAATATGAAGCGAAAGATAAACCTGATCCACCTCATCAATGAAAAAAAAGCTACATACTGATCTTCACGCGTTAGTATATAATCCAAGTGAAAAGAAACTAATGAAAATTCAAAATACATAATAAGCATCAGTATCAGTGAGCAAACATTTTTAAAAAAGAACTATAATAAGCACATCAAATCTACTGTTATATATTTACGTATAGCAACTTAAGCCACAACACCAGCAACCTATGAATGGGGTAAAAGCTTATGTAACAAATCAGCCAGAAAAGTGATTAACATCCATATTCAGGCCAAATCCCATAATTTGAGCCAATCTTTAATGTAAAAGAATAAATATTTAATATCAAAAAAGGCCCCTATTGATATTAGTAACGCAGGTAATTACTTGGATTTGAGTATTATTAAATGCTTAATAAGGTTTTTAATGTTTCGAAATCTGTGAGGTTACGCGGGAGTTCGTATGTAGCGCTAGCATTCATGTAAATAATGATATGTTAAAAATGATAAGTAAAAAAGAAAATTAAATGCGTTTAATTTTTGATATTTTATTTTTATAATGTGCTTATGTCAAATGTTTTGATTGTTAATGGGTCAAGTGCGACATATTAATTTGGTACGGCAAATGCCACGTATTAGCCATGTGATGTAATATTTGAAGAAAGGCAAACTAATCACAACCATATCATATCAATCAACTGGAGCCAACAAAAAAATCTTCCCAAAAATTAATGCTTCATGTATAATTTAATTCATTGTCTCCCCAGAAATCATATATGATAAGTGGAAGTCTCTTTTGAGCTTATGTGAAAACACCAACTTCAAGCACCACTTGGTATCCTAACAGAGATTCATTCCCCTTTGGGCTTTCGGCCCACATCTTAGTTGAGCCCCGGACATGCTCACGTTTTCAAAAAGAGCAAATACTTGAAATATAATGACGTAAAAATAGTTATAGTTGGCTAAAATTACGATCTGTAGCTACATATTATAGGACAGAGGCGAGCAGATTGAGAGAGGAAACAGAGTGGAGAGAAGCAAATTATATATGTATATTTATTAAATGTATGTGTATATCTACCAAATAATTATATATGTAAAATTAATATACATAGGTGTTTGTATATCTTGCAAGCGAGACTGAAAGAGGAAAGAGAAGAGCGAGCGAGAGAAGGCAAAGAATGGAGAGAGGCGAATTGTATATGTATATCTGTCAAAAAATTGTATATATTGGTATACATATGTATTTGTATATTTGATAAGAGATTGCAAAGAGGAGAGAGGCGAGAGAGACGAAGACAGAAGAGAGAAAATAAAAACAAAACACTAACTATAACTATAAATTATAATTTTTTCAAACTATAGTGGTATAATGTAAACATATACCATTATACCTGCCTAGTTACGTAATTTACTCATTGGAGAATGGAAGGGTGATTTACTTATATCACTCGGACAATCCGAGCTAACTTTTAAAATAAAGTTTCGCTCAGATGTCATATGTTTACAACTGCGAATTAAGCTATTCAAGTTCTCATTTCCAGAAACTTAACATATTAGATCTTTGTGATAAATAACTGCATCTCTTGATACTTGATTGGAACAAACAAGTGAGAACAAAGTAAATTGCAAACTAACAGCACTGCTATTCCATCTTAGCTGAAGTTTTAGCATCTTAATAATTGTGAGTCCATGAACAGCAAAATAACAACTATATGATAATCTATTTCAAAAACTAGTCATTGAACAAGCGTTGATCTATTTCAAAAACTAGTCATTGAACATGCGTTCTCCAATATCAATATGAGTATATAATTTTAAAAGAACTACAGAGAAGTATCAAACACTATGTTTGAGTTGTGAAGATCCATCTAAGCAAAACAAATTCACAGAACTTTGTAATAATAACAAATCCGCTTTTATATTGAAAGGAATGTTCTGTACAACAGTTTTATTTTTTGGCAGGGGAAACATGATTCCTCCTCTCTGCCAACAATGTGATAAATATATACACACAAGTAATCAAATGTTACCTTTTTTCAGAACAATGTGATAAATATACACACAAGTAATCAAACGTTACCTTTTCTCAGCATTTGTTATGAACAATAAACAACTATCATTAGCTACATCAATTTTCAAGCAACAACTTCAATGAATTTATTTGACGCCCATGTCCTGGCCACATCAGAAACCTTATTTTCCTCAACCTGTAACAGTCTCAACTTTGGTGAATTCAACACAAATAACTCAACACCCGGTGCCTCAATCCCACAACAATACATTACATCAACAGTTTCCAATTTCTCACAACACTTAACCAATGTAACCATGGATAAATTTGTCAAATTCTTTTTTTTGCAACCCCTTAATCTCAATTCATTCAGATTGTTGCACGATACTAGCATTGATATCAGTTCTTTATCAAGTAAAGTGTCATTAAAAGACAAGTCTAATTGCTTTGTAACCTTAAACTCCTCAAACTCCCTATATTTTCAGCAGCAGCCATCAAATGATTGTTGTCAAGATCAAGAGGCAACCTTAAATCAAGATTCTGCAAGTTACCACATTTACTTTGGCTCAAGAAATGAAGCAAACCCTCTTTACTACCACCATCATAGAGCAACAAAGAATTCAACATAGCACAATTCTCAGCCAATTTCAACAAAATCCCATCAGCAATTGCCCTACAAGTTCTCAATTCCAATTCTTGAAGACCCCCCAAACACTGAAGAAATGCTAAAAAAGAAGCTTGATCACCAACTCCTCCACAGTTTATCAGCTTCAAAGTTCTCACCTTTTTGCAATTCCTCCATAAAAAGCCAACACCCTTATCCCCTGATTGAATTCCAGACAACAAAAGACTCTCCAAATTCAACTCACAAGAACCATAAAACTCAACAAAATCCAATTCCCCTAAATTCCCAGTAAAGTAAATTGAGAGTTCTTTAAGACACCGAAAAGTGGTCAGCCAGAGAAAAGAAAGGGGCCTAGAAAGAGTAACAGCAAGAGAAACAAGATTAGGGCAAGAACCAGAAAGAGAAAACAGAGAGCAAGTAGAAACAGGACCATTCAAGAATCGAAGATGGCGGAGATTAGGGCAAGAAGAAGCAATGGAATTAAGCAATTGATCGGAGGAATCTACAGTGTGTGTCAAAGTAACAGAAACAGTAGACAAATAAGGGTAAAAACTGAGGAAAGAGGAAAAAAGAGGGATAAAAGGGGGTTCAATTAAACAGATAGAAAGAGAAGTAGTTGAAGAACGAAGAAGATGAAGCCACCGCTTACATACTAAAGAACTGGCGGCGGCGGACGGCGGAGGAAGGCGGCGGAATATTTCTTGGAGAAGTTCATCACAGAGAATTGAATCCATATTCTGTACAGTAGAAAGAAGAGACGCACAGAAAATAATCTTGATTCTCTTTTTCTTAAATATAAAGAGAGCGTCTTTATCTACCTACCACCCGTTATTTGCTTTCATTTTCTCTTCTCGATCTTTCCAATTTCCTTTTAAGAAAGAGAGCAGTTGGCTGAAGTGGAACACACGCACAATGCCAAGTTATTACAGTGAAGCAATGGCGAGATTCTCTGTTTCTTGTGCCGCCTGTCACTCTCTTTTTATGTCTTGCGAGAGGCAGAGGTAACACGGAGTCGGAGTCAGATCGAAGAAGTAATCAAGAAGATAATCTAATAATATACAATAAAATTTTATCTCATCGACCTGACTTTGAATAGAAAAGGTAATAGGCTAATAGGATTAGATTGATGTATGATCTAGTGGAGTAGTCATGCCTTTATATTTGTTAGTTTATCATATTTATATACTATTATTTGTTTTTCATTATTAATCGTTTTTTTTTTCGTATTTAGTATCTTCTGCTTATGGAACTTGATTTTTTAAATGAAGATTTTCTGGAAACAGTTTCTTTATCTCTATGAAGTAGTGATAAGATTTGAGTACATTGTACCCTCTCTAAACTTCACTTGTGAAATTTCACTAAATGTATTATTATTATTATTGTTGATATATTGCAACTCACATATTTTATGCACATACATAAACTATCTCCGCCTAATTTCCCTCATAAGAGAAATCATTCCATCTATTGGTCTGACTTAGTTGTAGAGCGTTTTTGCCTTATTTATCACAAATAATTGGACTATTTATAATTTTCTTTCTTTTAAATAAAAGTGGTAGTACTATTAAAGTCATTTAATTTATATTTTTATTTATTTATTTATATGTGTGTGTATATAATAAGTAAAACTTGTGTTCCTACTCATTTTATCACTTAGGACCAAAAAATTGTGTATTATAGCCAAAAAGGAAACGAGTGATAAATAACTTCATATCTTGATACTTAATGAAACACGATTGGCAATTAAACATTGTTTATTTCTGAATGTATGAAACTCTTTGCAAATCAATTTCGTTGTTATTATTATGTTTTTTGAGAATTAATTTAATTTAATATATTATTTAAAAATAATAAATTTTTATATCACCCTCAAAAATAATAAATTGATAATAAAAATGAATCATCTTCTATTTTTTTTAAATTTAATAAATAAAAATAATATGTACTTTTAATATAATCAACAATTAAAAATATTTGGAAGGAGATAAAAACACACTAAAAAAAAAAAAAAGCAAATTGACGCATTTAATGTGCTAAGCAATGATGAGAACCACACAATCTACACCTACTATTATTTGTTTGTATCAAATTCGTCTACGTCTGTATAAAACTATACATTGCCCCTCAAGTTTGGTAATGTTTGGCAACTTCCTTGGCCCTTCATTTTATTTCTATGTGTTTCCTCCTTTTTAATGTACGTGACATTATTAATCAATATAAAATTTAAAAGTAAATGAGTAAAAGAAAAAAGGTTTTGATTAAGTGGACGAAGAATATTATTGTGTCATTTTCAATAGTTTGAGAATATTTTAAGCTTTTTTTCATTTTACTTAATAGCATAGAAATATTTTTAAGATGATATTTTTGTAATTGCTTACTAAATACTGAAAAAAAAAATTCATTTAACCTGAAAAATACTTTTCTTCTTGCCAAACACACCCTCTATGATTGTACGCAAATTATATCAGTTTTCTATATAAGCATCAATGATATTTCTGTTCGATTGACATGAGGCATCACACTTACCTAAGATTTATGACATATAATGTTAATAATAATAATAATATAAAGTAATAATAATAATAAAAAAAATAATTTAGTCATTCGAATATTGGTTGTGGTACCTCATCTGATTTCAACCCATCAACTCCACGGAAAAAAAATGTTAATATCATCTTGATATTTTATGATTAAAAAAAGTACAGGATTCTGAAAGTTATTAGAGAAAAAGCTCACTATAGAAGTGAAGTGGAAAGGAATTCTAGAACTTGGTCCTACAGCACAATATTAATAATATAATCAATTTAATTTGACAAATAGAATTGCTTTGAGAAAATGAATAAAAACATTATTTTTATTTTTATGAGATGAAAAAATTCTTTTTGAAAACACTCGACTCAAAAAAATTAATTTTTAAAATAGGTTTAAAAACAAAGAGACAAGAATAAATAAGCTATGATGTAAATATCGAAAAAAAGTATTAACAATAAAAATAATAAAGATTGTCAAAGTAAAATTGATAACAAAATAAAAATTTCGTTGATTTTTTTAAATCCAGGAGACAACGTGTGAGGACAAAAATATTGTAAATATTAAACTTAATTTATTCATAAAATTTATAACAAATTCACATTGTTTATGTGACTCTCTTTCCTGCCGCCATTCTAAGAATTCATTAGTTATCATTGAAAAGTATTACGTGTAGAGTGATGAATTTTGAGAAATAGACCCTAGTTATAAAATTTTACCGAGTATTGTTGTTTGTTAATATATATATCATATATAGTCAGTAAATATTTTATATATACTTAAGTTAAATTTTAATTTTTTAAATGTATTATTATATATATTATTATTTTATGTATAAATAAGTTATGTTGCAGAGTTAATGTATACATTTTATAACCTATGACAAGTTATGTTGCATATCACTACAAATTTTTTATAACTTTTAATTATTTTTTTATATAAATAAATTATAATTATATTTATTGTAAATTAACTAACTTTTTATATATTTATAACTCAAAAAAAGAAATTAAAAAATAGGATACATACATTATTTGTATCATTAGTTGAGAATCCTTAGCTTTTCTTAATAGTACTTCATTACTTTATTACCTCACTACTTATTACTTTACTTTACTACTTAGTAACAAGAGAATAAAGTAGCAGCTTCATCGCACCTGTCTGTTTTAGCAATTTTTGATTATCTTCTTTATTTTTTTTAGTATATAAGGTTAATAAAAAATATTTTATAAATTTTTTAATTTAATTTTTTTAAAATAGTTGAGTATTGATGTTGTTAATATCCAATTTTAACTCAACACTTCAAATTTTTTTACTTTTTATGTTAATATTTTAAAGTAATTTAAAATATTTTTGAGCTATTTTAATTTAATTTTGATAATTATTTTTATTTTTAAAATTTTAATTAATTTAATTTTAAACTTTAATATAGTATAATAATTTATTTTCTTTATCCAAATATAATTATGCGCCAATTGACTCGGACTCATTAACTATTTAGCTCATTAAGTTTTGACATAAAAAATATATATAATTAGATGTTAATGAATAATATTTAAATTAAAATTTAATAATTTTAAATTTTTTGAATTTTACTATTCATCTTCTTCCAGCGAGCTTACCAGAGTTCCGGCGGCCCCTCTCTCTCTTTCCCTCACCTCGCCGGAATCCGCTGAACCCAAAATCTCACTGCTCTCCCTCATCTTCTCCGGCCATGGCTATCACCGGAAAAATCCCACAGCCATCGACGACCCAAACTAGCAGCAAATCACCGACCAAAACGCTGCTGCAAAACGTCACAAAACGCAGCCCAAAACCCCGTCCCTTTACCACTGTGAAACAGCCCTGAAACCACCCAAAACCACACCATTTTCGACCCCAAATTAGCTCCCAAAAACCCGTTGAAAAACTCCACAAAATCAGCCATCTTCCTCCCCCAAAATCAGTCCCAAATAGCACCAAAATCAGCCTCGAAACACCAACAAACCAACACAAAACCAGCCTCAATCGCCACTGAAAATAACCCCAAAACGAGCAGCAAAACGTCACCAAAATGGACCTCAAATCAGCCTACGAACCAGCCCCAAGAAACCCATCAAAACCCCGTCGGAAAACTATGAGAACAGCCCACCAAGTCACTGGAAAACCCCCCATAAAATCAGCCACCACACTCACCCAAAACCATTGCCCATTTCCTTGACTTGTTGTTTTTGCTGGTCATTCACCTTCTTGCTTCGGGCAAAGACGAGAAGCACCGAGTGCAGATTTCTCTTCAAAAAGGACTTGATTCCAAATTTGGCTGAAAACCCATCTGTATCTATCTTACTAAACCGACAACCACGTTCGTCGGTTCCTTTTTTTAAGTCTAATGTAGCTCTAATTACTTACGTATAGTATTGTTTTACGTTTTTGCGTCTAAAGCTATCATGTTATATTGTTAAGTTGATTTAATTTCTTTAATTACTGCATTGTGGGCTAATTTGTTAATTACATCTTCTCTATTTGTGTTTTATTTTTATTTGTTTATTCAATTGCTTTGCTGCTCTATTTCATTAGTATATGACTTCTTCTAATTTAGTGAGATTAATTAGATGCACTTCTTTCGAATTTTGTATTGCTATGGCTTATGTTGTTGTTATTTGGTTATTTTATTATGTAGAATCATTATTCAGATGTAGCGTATTAATCTTTATTCATTTTCATTAGTTTTGTGCAATTTTGTGTTTAAATGTTAAACTGGTCAATAACGAATTTATCCATCGGATTTCAAGTCTTTACCATTAAAAAAAAGACAAAACAGTTTTAGTTTATTCTTTGTTTATTCATGGTTGTGTGTATTATTGACGTTAGACAAATATTAGAACGTTCCTCATATCATTGTTTATTTCATTGTTTGTGTATATTTTGTGATTATCATATTTGTGTTATATTGTGTATCTCCTCCTCAATTTGAAAAAATGAGTTCAGCCGAGGACCGACAGTTCTGGATTCTGAAGGGTGTTAATACCTTCCTTTGGAATAACTTGAACCCTTGCCTGAAATTTTTTGGTTCACAGATTATTTTATGAAGGGTGCTAATATCTTCCTTTCAAAATAACATGAACCCTTACTCGGAATTTTTTTGGTTCGCAAACTATTTTGTAAATAATTAATCGGTTTCCTAATTATCCTTAAAATTAGGTGGCGGCTCCTAAAATTAAATTATTTTTCCTTTTAAATTCTTTTATTTTATAATTTTTTTCTTTTATTGAGTTGCCACGACGTTGCGCCTTTGGGATGCCAACAGAAGTATCTACTTCAATTATTTCATAATATTTTTTTAGCTTCTTCAATTATAATTTTACAATAATTTTTGAAATGTAGATAAAAAAATCTATTGATGTTACATAAATCGAGACTAAAAAATAATTTATATTGCAACTTTTGGTGAGCCAATAAAAAATAATTTGGGGTTTTTTTAACTTAATCTTTTCAGGGCAACTATGTATTGACATGTCTGCTTCAAAATTTCATAATATTTCATTAGTTGTTTCAATTATAATTTTACGATATCTTCTAAAATATATAGGAAAAATCTATCGATGTCACATAAATCAACACTAAAAAATAATTTATATTGCGACTTTCGGTGAGCCAACAAAAAATAATTTGTGAGCTTTTTAATTTAATCTTTTCAAAGCAGTTGTGTATTAACGTGTCTGCTTCAACGACTTCATAATATTTCTTTAGCTGCCTCAATTCTAATTTTACAATATCTTCAAAAATATATAGGAAAAATCTATTAATATTTCATAAATTAAGACTAAAAAATAAATTTATTGAGTCCGTGTTAGCATGTTCGCCACTAGTATATGATAATACAGTAGGAGCAATTCGCTTTATGATCCATATATTTACCATGTGGGCTATTAACATAGAGTCTAAATATATAATCAATGTATATTTATATATAACTAATATATATTATATAGTCAGTGCATACTTTCTATAAATATTGATAAGCAATAGTTACTGTATACTTCATACAACTTTTAGCTTTTCTTATATAAATAAAACATAATTATATATTTGTTATCAGCTAATTCTTTATTATATATATTTGAAATTAACCGTAAATTTTTTACTTAATTTTTGTCAAACCGTCCATTAGATATCCCCATTAGTTTAGGAAAATTAGATTTTCACCCTTTTTAAAGAACTTTTGAGAGCTTTTAAAAACTATTTTCATTTTAAATTACTCACAAAAATTTAGAAACAACCTATAGTCTAGCTTATACAATAAAATGGTTCACTTCAATTTTTTTTTTCTATTTGCACAATGAATGTGCCCAAACTCCTATTAAGTACTTAAGTAGATCTTCTGACAAAAAATCGGGCGTTTAAAATGAAGCTTTGTTTTTATTACAGCAGACGATTAATTATAAATTCAACTTTCTCCTATCAAACTATCTAGGGTTTACGTATATAAAGACGCCGACAACATCCTGTACTAGATCAGAACCGCATATTTTTCCGGTGAAGGCCGCAGAGGACCGATTCCGATTCATTGAAAAGCATCTTCGTGTTCTTCTTACTCAATGGACGAACCAAATGGTGTTAAAATCAAGACGGAGGAAGAAGAAACAAACGGCGACCTAAGGACTACTTCCGACCATCAAAACGACGACGATGCCGGCGCTTCCCAGCCGCTTACCGGGGATGGTGCCAGTCCTGGGTACTTTTTCTTACTATTTTGTCCATTCCCTTCTACGCTGTACCCTTTTTCTTGTATTGAAGACCCATGCTATTTTTATTTCTTTGAGCATTGTTATTAGGGTTTACGTCTTATGGGATATTAACTTACCGGTGTTGTTTAAGGCGAGATGATTAAGCCCTGAAGGTAGGTATAAGGTAGCCTATAAGCTCCTTACTGAAGAGGGCCGACAGAAAACGATAAGTGTAGTTAGTAAATTGATGTATTACTTCTTAACTAAACAAGGTGAATAACTATCTTGCTGATTTAAAATTGAAATTTCTTCATTGCTTCTGAGACAGAGTTGAAGATGCCGTTTGGACTTGATTTTAGTTGTTCTTTCAATTTCTTGGTTCCCATAATCCATGTTTGTGTTAACTTTTTATTGCATTACACTTATATTTCTTACAGTTTTGCTCTATACGGATTAGGGTAGAAGGTTAGTTGGTGGGAGTGCAATTTTTGTGCTGTTCATCCATTTTAGTAGTTATGTATGTATTGCTCTTGTAGATTTTTGTTATCTAGACTATCATATTGTTTTGTTATAGTACTTCTCTATTACTATGTGTTGTTTTTGTTAGTATCCGTTGTTTCTTGCACTCCACCCTCTCTAGACTTCACTTTTTAGGGCTACACTTGGTATGTTGTTTTTGTTTGGTTACGCTTTTCATTTTGACAACACTTTTAAATTACTCTTAGGAGAGTTGGAAATACATCTTTCATGTTTTCTTTTATTCTGATTTGTATTGGATTTTTTCAATTTCTTTTAGTGTGAGGTTCTCCTCATAGGAGTTACTAGTTGTTGGTTGGGCATGCCTCACTGTTTCTGTAGAATGTTATCCTATTAATCAAGTTGCTTATGTTATTGTATTAATCAACGGATTTGGTGCCATGCAGAAAGATTTTTATTGGGGGCTTGGCAAGAGAGACAACTTCAGGTTTGTTGATTATCATCCTCGCCAAATTGTTTTTCCTTAGCTTTCTTTACTGCCTCTAATATTTCATGCATATCTGCAGCACAATTTGTCAAGCACTTTGGTAAATATGGTGAAATCATTGACTCTGTGATTATGAAGGAGAGGCGAACAGGACAGCCACGCGGGTTTGGTTTTGTGACTTATGCTGACCCCTCTGTTGTTGATACAGTCATTGAGGATGACCATGTTATAAATGGAAAGCAAGTAAGATTGCGTCTGCATTTTTTATTTCATTTTATTCTTATAATTAGTAGCTTGGGGATTTCATTTCTTCTTTCTATTCTGGATGGAAGAATTGTGGGACCTCATGCTGATGTTTTGATTGTGTCAGGTGGAAATCAAGCGAACCATTCCTAGAGGAGGAGGTTCCAGCTCAAAAGATTTCAAGACAAAGAAGATTTTTGTGGGCGGCATCCCAACAACAATTAGTGAAGGTTATATTTCTGTAGCTAGAAACTGATCCCTTTCTTACTAGTTGGATTCTTCTGAAACAAGTGGTATTAAGTTGCATTGTATATTTCAGATGAATTCCGGGACTTCTTTTTAAAGTTTGGAGAGGTGAAAGAGCACCAAATCATGCGCGATCATTCTACTAATCGTTCTCGTGGCTTCGGATTCATCACTTTTGACACAGAAAAATCAGTTGAGGATATCTTGGCTAATGGAAACAGGCTTGATTTTGCTGGAACTCAGGTCAGTATAGCCATAGTGTGTTCCAATTAAGACGTGCTACTTTTTCTACACTATTTCATAAAACTTGTAATTTGTAAAGTTATCAAGCTTTTTTATGTGTTCTTTGAATGTGATTTTGTTTCCCATGTTGCACTCAAATATATGTGCTTATAATGTTTTTTCTTTATGTTATAGGCCTCCAGGCAAGTTGTTTTTTTCCCTGTTTCTTGAAAAAATTGAATGAAACTGTCCAATGTAAAACCAATGCTACGTATTGGGCAGCAAAGTGTTAATGCCTATGTTCATTGTGCCATCTACTTTTGTATCTTTTGTCAAACTCATCATCGAGTAAGATGCTGAAGTTTCATTAACTTGATTGAGGCTCAAGAAGTTGAGGTGCTTGTGTATATTCATACAAGAAGCTTAGGATTCCCATAATGGAGGTCTCAAGCTCGAACCCCATGCCGCGCGACAACAGGGGGTTGGTCATCTGGGTCGGGCTTGTTGTACGGGGCTTGCCTAGTGTGCCTCTCCTGCTTGGTTTCTGAGCTATTGCACAGAAATGGGGTTGCCCTGTGTTCACCCAAAGAGTGGTGACTGCGGTTTCCTTGTCATCAAAAGAACATGTACATACAAGCTTATAATTTTAGTGATGATGCTTGAGTTGCTGCAATTGGTTTGGAAATGATTAATAATTGATATGATTTCTGCTCATAGTAGTTGAACAGTCATCTGATGCATGACCATGTTATTTTCAATAGCCTTTTGTGGCTTGGTTAACCTAATTTGGGTTCCATTTTTAATTTGGCTAATAGGTGGAAATCAAGAAGGCTGAGCCTAAGAGACCTAATGCGCCACAGCCAGCCCCATTCAGGCGCCAAGGTCATCCGAGAGCTGCATTTGGTGGTGGATTTTCAGATTCTTATGGTGGATATGGAGACACTGGCTTTGGTGCTGGTCCTTATAGGTCTGGTGGCCCCTATGGTGGTAGATCCAGTGCATTTGGTGGATATAGTGGAGCTGGAATGGGTGGATATGGTGGCAGTGGTGCCTACGGAGGAGGCTTCAGGGAGGAGGCTTCTTTTGGGTACTCTAGCCGTTATGGTGGTGGAGCCTTTGGTAGAGGCTACGATGTTGGTGTTGGCTATGGAGTACCAGCTGAAGGTTATGGAGGATATGGTGCCGGTGGTGGTGGTGGCGGATATGGCAGTGGATATGGTGCTGCTGGTCTTGGCAGTGGGTATGGAGGAGATGGTACCGGAGGTTCAATATATGGAAGTAGTAGGGGAAGCTATGGCGGTGCTGGTTCTGGCAGATATCACCCTTATGGGAGATAGAAGGTGAAATATGTTGAAGAAGCAGTTGTCTCTGGCTTGGTGATATTAAGCTTATGACCAGAGCTTAAATCTTTTTACCCCCTCGAATTTTAATTGAAAAATTTTAGTTCTGTTAATCTATATACTGATGTCTTTGATATCGAATTTTTGCTAGGAACGTAATTCATCCATTGTCAGTTTCCTGCAATCCTCGAGCAATTGAATGTGCTGAGAATCCACTGCACATTGTCAAGTTTATGTGCTTGAGTGTAAAACGAACAAATGATGATTTTATGTTCTGATCTTTGTGTGTGTTTAACTTGAGAAGAGGTGTTAAAAGATTTAGAAAAACTTCACCTCTGCTTTCTGGGGTTCTATAGTAATTATCAAAAAATTTATACAAATGTTAGTAGGAAATTTATTCATTTGTAAATTATACTCTTCATGAAAAAATATTTATGTTGGTTCTGAACACACCCATAAATGTCGTTGCTTCTTTCCATTGGGATATTTTCTATAGAAAAAAATCATTCCAAACAAATGGAGTAATGAGTGGACGTGACAATAACGGAGTAAACCCGTAGCCACACATTAACGAACCCAACCGTTGTTGGATTGGAGTGTCGAAACAAAAGCAAATTCACAGATTCGTGTGGACATTTTTTTAACCTTACCAATAATGGAAACTACGACTAATTCTTAGCCATTTATATACTTTATTATTTATAACCAACCAATAGTACTAAACTCACAATTACTATGGACTTTAGAAAATTAAATAATAACAACATATTCGGTGAAATTTCATAAGTGAAGTCTGAAAAGGATAAAATGTAAGTGCATCTCACTATTATCTCATAAATATAGGAAGATTGTTTTTGAAAAAATCTCGCTTTAGATATGGAAAAAAGGACTAAAGAGGAAAACACCTTCTTGGGACATCTCTACTACTCTCCACATGTCTAAATTATCTTTTCTTACTTCTTGCATTTGCCCAACATAAAAATTACTATTATTCTAATTTTGTCACTCCTAATCTATTCCGCACAACATTTGATCGTTCTTTGTTAATTTTATCGCTCCTAATATATCTCGCACATTCATTTGAACATGGTATATTAATTTCATCACTCTTAGGACATCCTGCGCATCCAGTTAAACATTCTATGTTAACTTCATCATCTTTTGAAGGTGTGGTAGAAAAAAAAAACATATTTGTTGTTTTTTTCTTTTACTTTTGTCATATATAGTTTATTCTGCTGATGGGTTGTTGAGACGACGGTTCTAGGAAACAACCTTTCTACTTCTATGAGACAGTGATAAGGTCTGCATACATTTTAGCTTCCCAGATCCCACTTGTGAGATTACAGGTGATATATTGTTGTTGTTATTGTTAAATGTGTAATGTTTTAATTGACTAACACACCATACCACACGGTCCATCTAATCACCCTCAATAGAACTTTTATTTTTTTCGAAAAAAAATAAATTATTTTCCAATTTTTTGGGAAAGTAATGAGGAAGAAACTGGACCTACCAAAATAAAAAAAATCTTGATTTTCAATCAGGGCATTCGACAAGAAGCAGGTGGGAGGAGAAAGTTGATAAGGAAATGGCAATGATTTCTAACACTAACTCATTCTTAAAGGTATGAATCAAACTCTGTAATCTCATTTTTTTTGTAGTTAAGCGTATGGGGTTTGATATTATTAGTAAAATTGCAGTCACAGATGCACCAAATTTACTGCAGAAAGAAGGAGAAAGATAAGAGTCAAAATCCCCAACCATATAAAGTCATTGAAATTTCACCCCCTCCCAAGAACCTTGGCATACGTTGCCTCCCTTCTGTAAGAATCATTTTCTCAAACCAATTTTTATGTTTTTCCATTGGTGTTATACTTATTATGTTTATGCAAATGCTCCTTTTTTTTTCTTGCAATTGCTGTTTTGTATTATTGTTTGTATAGTTAAAAGGCCGAATGCATGAGGGCCTGCGTAGACACTACCCTCCTCACTCCTCAAACTCTACTTGTGAGATTACACTGTTGTTGTAGTTAGAAGGCCAAATGACATCTTACTTTTACTAGGAAGATTAGTGAAGAGCTTTATTTACTTTGGAATTCTTGTCATTTGATTGGATTAGCCATTAGGAAGACTGTGTATTTTGGGCTTTACTAGGAAGATTGTGTATTTTGGGCTCAGTAGGCTAGATGGTTCCGTCTTCATTCTTAGTGGAGTTAACGTTGGCTTTTGTCGAATGTCTTAAATTTATTTCATGGGATTCTTCTGGTCATGTTTTGGGATTAGTTCATGTTCCTTTTCCATTCGTATGGGTGTTAACATGCCTAAACTCCAAACTAGTTAGTGTCAGCTATATGTACGTGCGGATACAATATCTAAAAGAAGTGTCAACTATATGAATCCTCTATGTTCGTTCCCATTACTCTATTTGGGTTGATTCCCTTCCAAATACCCGTACTGTCCACAGAGCAAAATATTGTGCTAGTGTCCTGGCAGGATTTGGTTGCTTTGATTTATGACCGTCGTTGTGCCTCATAACTCATGAGTCATAGCTCATGAGCTACACTAGAATTAAGGATAATACTCTCGGTACTAGTCATGAGTCATAGCTTAAGGATGCTATCTCTCTGATTAAACCCCTAAGCTTATGATACTCCCGGTACTAGTCTATACAATCTACCCACAGTGCTTGTAGTGTTGCTTACAAACAACCAAAACTAAGAGGGAAAATTTTCAAGTGAAAATGTGTCTTCTTGCTGAATGCCGAGTAATGGGTGAATTTCCATGCATTACATATAAAAAGGGCAGATGTTTGAAGGTGCACAAGTTGGCTTCCTGTGAAAGTGTCTCACATTCCGTACCTGCTTGAATAGAGATGTTGGTCTATTGGTGGGAAATGGTCTTATGTGAGATTTGTTCGGATTAGATGCCTTCACGTATATTAGACCTGTATAAATGTGTCCAAAGATGCAGTTCTCTGTTATTTATTGATGAAGGCGATATAACTTTGTGGAAGTCTGTGACTCTGCAACATGTATCAGTCTCTTTTGAGAATTCTTTGTTTAGGTTGTGGATAACTTGAGATTATATTTTTGCAAAGCACTCAACAACGTTATTGTATTCATACCAATCATTTACAATTTCCTTTGCCCATTCTTGACCTGATTCAGTTCTCCGTTGTGCATTAATGCCAATCATTTACGATTCCCTTCACTTAAAACTTGAACCGATTCAGTTCACAGTGGTCAAACTGACCAAGTTTTGGTCTCATTTTCAACATTATTTTTGCAAGGATAAATTTTGTATATAAACTGCAGATATCAATACTTGCATACAATTTTTAAGAATCAGATGATATTGAGTCTTTATTTTCGAAATCATGTTCAAAGAAGAATTTGTTTGAATTTTCGAGAAGTAAACTGGTCAATTTTGGGAATAAAGCAATATGTCAAAATTATTACAGAAGATATGAAAAGCTTCCTTCCTTCTTATTCCTAACTTCCTTTTGCAAGGATTGCAATTTGAGGAATCACACAACACAACAGCAGTAGAAAACAGAGAAAGCAGGATATCATAGTAGAGTCCAATGAGTTGTGCACTGTCACTTTTGTCAAAAAAGTTAAATGGGTTGTGGACAAGTGCAGCCACTTAAGCAGATGAGTAGAGTGTTTCCACTTACAGGGAAGTGTAAAATATGTGGTGAAATAGCACTGGCAGGATATGGAAAGAACTACTTACTTAGGTTTAAAGTAGCATTTCTACTTGAGTGAAGTCACTAGACTAACGATTTTGACAGTAAAGTCTACCTAGCCATGAGGTCTCGGGTTCAATTTCCAGCAGAGGCAAAAAACTCTTGGTGATTTCTTCCTATTTGTCCACCTTTGGTGGATAGAGTTACCCGGTACCTGTGCTTGTGGTGGTGGAGGCAACAGGTAACTCATGGAAGTAGTCGAGCGAAAGTTGATCTAGACACCCCGGTTATAAAAAAACTAGTTTTGTGTCTCAAGTGTTTTTAATAGTTAGTTTAGTGATTTACTTTAACAAAAATAGTCTTGTGGCTTTAGTATTATGAAGAGTTGATCTAGTGATGATAGGTGAACTTAACTCAATTCGTTTGTTGTTGAAAAGGTAAAGTTGGGCTGCTACTTGATTGAAGGGCCCGCATTTAGCAAATCTTTGTTTAGGCCCCAGATCAGAAAACTGAAAGCTAGATGCCTGATATGCTTGCTTTCCGGTGCTAGGGTTGTCGTGGCTGCATCAGCACACTTGCCCAAAGCATTTGTACTTTTGTTCAAGCCTCAACGCATTACCACAACAACATACCCAGTGAAATCCCACGTGTGGGGTCTGGGGAGGGCAGAGTGTATGTAGACCTTACCACTACCTCATGGAGATAAAGCGAGTATTTCCGAAAGACCCTCAGCTCAAATGTATAAGCCCCAAATGAAGAAGAAAGAAACAATAGATATAAAATATAGGCTAAAATGTAGAGCAATGTCAATTCTGGAAGAAAAATATTAAAAGTAGCAAATTATCAAAAAGCAATAACAACACAACTATAATGACACGACTAATCGTATGATAAGCCTTAACCATCACAAATCAAAACAACTACCTACCCCTACTAGTCTGCTACCCTTCTGCACGACCTCCACTCCCTTTCTATCTAAGGTCATGTCCTGGGTGATATGAAGTTGCGCCATATCCTGTTTAACTCCTCTCTCCAATACTTTTTTGGTCTACTCCTATCCCTAGCTGATGATATTTTCTGTTTAGGATGTGAAGGCTGAGGCTTCTTTAATTCAATTATTAATCGCCTTTTATTCATCTAGCTGGTTTCCTTTGGGCCCTTTAGCTGGTCCTTTATTCAGAGCCAGTCATAGGAAGCTGTATTTGATAGGTGTGAGTCAGAGTAATTATTCTCCTCGACTCCTTTCTTGAATCAAGTTTCAGAATGATAACAATGTCATCATAATTATCCCCATGACTGAACGAGTCCTATGGATAAATAGGGCAGGAAGTAATATGATATTGTTCCTTAGTGAAGCTCCAATTTTGGAACGCTGAATGCACCAGGGGTGGGGCTGAACCATGTAGCCTGCATTAAGGTTAAACAGGAAGAAGTTCAACCAAAGGCTAGGTCATGTGTACCATGTGCGTGGTGTGCAAGACGAAGATATATGACATTAATAGGGATATATATCGCCCTATATCTTTTCACAAGAAGCAGATTTTGATTTCTGAGGTTCCTTTTTGAAGATGAACAAACCTCTATTATAAAAAATTATGTGTTGTTCCCTACTGTTAATAAGATTATTTACCTTGTAGAAAAATTACAAACCTCCTTTATCATTCATCCTTGAGGAGGCTGTACTTGTTCTGCTCTTAAAGAGAACAAAAGAAACAAAATCACATGGTTTTGTCCCCTTGGGGGCATGATAAAATTGGAAATAAATCACAGGGTTCAGTGTTTCACTGAAAAACCTAAAAGTGATTAGTAGCTCTGAATTTTCAGCTGGCTGAATATAATATCATCAACCTCTTTGTGTATTTGAAGTTCTTGGTCCTGCTTACCTTGGACCTTTTTTTTTTCCTTGTTTATTCTCTCCCTTTTTGGTCCACCCAAAAAGATGAATGTAGAAACATAGGTCATGTGTCAGAAAATACAGTCAATAAGAAGTGATTTACCAGTTCATGCAACCACTATTCTATTATTCATGTTGTTGTTACACACTTTATTGACAGATTCATCAAGACTTAGAACTACTCATAAAGCTTGCTTTTCGTGTGCCAATGTAACACTCACATCTTAGCTCGACGTGAACCTAAGCTAGCCACACACGCTTCATCAGATGCTTTTCGTATATCCAACATTCATGTCATACAAAAGACATGTGACCTTTCTGTCATGTTCCAATAATGCTTCACTAATTCATTGAACTGGCTACATGCATAGGGCCTACCTAAGATTTTGGAATTGACAGACATTTAACAATACCTTTGTAATTGGGGTATAGTGTTTTATGGTGTCTGGTCTAATATAAAGTTAATTTCAATGACAGAACTTGCAGTGCGGAGAGAGTGTAACCATTGAAGGCCGAGCTTACACCATTTCAGCTGTAACTCATCGTTATCAGCTTCGGAAAGGGAAATACGAGCCTAGTGAGAAGAGGCTTGATGTGTTGTCTACTGGAAGATACATCTTAAATTTGTACTTGGAAAATTTGCTAGAACAATCTTGACCATTATGTAGATTATTCTTTTTCCCTTCACCCTTATGTATACATTATGAAATACAACTTAATTGAATTGCCTGTGTCTTAATGAACTGGTTTGATATTTTTCTGGCTGTATGTCTCGATCATTGAGGTAGTGGTAAGGACTGCGTACGTTCTACCCTCCTCAGATCCCACATGTGGAATTTCACTGAGTATGTTGTTTGTTATGTCTCGATCATACATCAGAAATACACTGTTGTTTCTAAGTACAGAAAAACATGGAGAATGTTACCAGTGAGGGGGAATTTTTTTATAAAAAGAAGGGAATTGGTACGACTATTATGTTTTTGTTGTTGATGGTACTGGAAACTTTCCCATATTAAAGAGCTTATGGTGGTGAATGATAGGGGGAATACTCTTATTACAATGACAATGATGATGGGATATAAGCATAAAGCATGTATAGTTGATTGCAGACAAAAGGTCCTCAAGATAGCAGGCACTGTCTAACTATCTTTTTTCTGCCACGTGTCATGATACCATTTATTCAAGCAAATTATTTTATACTATGAACCACACTTTTTCTCTTCTCAAAATAGGCTATTGAGTGACTCAGCCCTTTTCTTTCAATTTTCAGCCACAAATATGTAGTCGTATATAACTTTTCCAAGTAAAGCTCTGGAAGGGATGGGGAGCTTTAGGTTGGGTATCCTCCGTAATCCTTCCGAAGTGTTCGAAGTTTATTGATTAGACTAATTTATATTCACTTGCAGTTGGAACTTGTAATATTGATTTAAGAGCGAAGAGTTCTAACAAAATCCATTATGCTTCTAACTTACAACAATATATTTAGTATGATCTCATAAAATGGTTTTGAAAATAATAAAGTGTATGTATACCTTGTCTTTATCTTAAAATCAGAGAGATTGTTTCTGATAGAGTATATAAGCTCAAGAAAAAATAGTCTTATAAAATTCATAAAACAAAGCAACACATAGTAACAAAAATCAAAGGGCAAACAACTACAAGAGCAATGCTTTGGTATCTACTAATCTTTTATGTTAGTCTATTTTCTCCACAAATTTTTTTTTATCCAAATTCTCGTCCTTGTGTTCTCCATAATCAGTTATGTCCTTAATAGGCTGAAAATGCTTCATTTCTTGTTATAATGAGTTGATTTCACTCTACATCTACTTTTCATAAAATCAATATTTATAGCTAATTACTCACACCTTCATAATGATGCATACGTATATCTTCTCTTTACATGCATGCACCATCTTAATCTCACTTTCCGTATTTTGTATTTCACCAAAGCCACTCTCATCTTATCTCAGATGTCCTCATTTTAATCCTACCTTATCGTGTTGAAATCATGATGATTATTCAAGGTAATCCAATTTTTTTTAGGATAGCGTGGGCAAATGTCCGAGTTAGATTTGGTGGTTGTTCCATGAGACCTAATAGTACTATTAGACCTATCAACACATAAGAAAGTATTGAATGATTTTTTTTTTCATTTAGAAGTAATTTAAATAGAATAGTCGCAGACAAACTGATTAACCTCAATAATAATAGAAAAAAAAAGGAAGAAAAACAATTATGCAGTGTTGGGGTTTCTGGATCAGACGATAAAGAGGATTTGTTTTGAGTGTTTATTATTCCGCAAGTGAAGGATGCGTTGCCATTGATGGTTGACCTATGCTGTTATAAAAATTTAAATGTAAGTAGAGCAATTTATCTGTACTATATTTTGTTCTTAGTTTATTCATTGAGTACTTTTGGCGTATACATTAATGGTCATCTTTTATTTATAAAATTAAAGGAACACGACAGGCGGTCCACATGCGACGGTTCCGGTTCACGTGCATGCACATGAAATACCCCTTTCCCTGTCCCGGTTCAATTTTGGTGTCTCTCATCATGTGATATAATTATTTAAATATTACTTTACTAACTTGAGTGCAGTTTTGTAGTTTAATCTACCATTCATAAGTACTCCTTTTTCATTGTAGCTCTCAATTTAGATAATCAAGATTAATTATTTTCTTTCGTTCAAAAAAATAATTTACTTTTTTTAATATATTTAAAAAAAGAATAATTCTTTTTTTAATTAAACTTTAATTTTAAATTTTTTAGGTGACATGTTTAAGGCTACAATATTAAAGAGTATTTTGATACATTTAACATAGTTTTGATTTAGGATCATTCGATTGGAAAGTCTTCTTTATTTGCTTAAATTCTGTGTCAAGTCAAACTAGGTCATTCTTTTTCTAAAAAATTGAATATCTTTTTCCAACTTCATCCTTAACATTAATTATTCTAAAGCTCATATATAGATAAAATTTTAATATATTAGTCAAATAATATTTTTAATTAATTTTTTTAAAATACACACTACCAGTACAACTTACACCTTTCCCGATTAACCAATCAGAAGGAGGATAATTAAAAATAGTTTTTTTTTAATCTGTTACAGTTTCAATGTTGAATTTTGAATTGAATAAGTGAGATTAAAAATGTACATAGTTAAGTCTATACAAACTTTTTTCCCTTCTCCGTTAATATATTCGACTCGAAAAATCATGGTTGAAAGGGTTGCGTCCGCATGTCTTACACATGGTGAATCAAGTTTTCAATTGTTAGTTGAAAATGAATATTTTTAGTTATTGTGTATATATATCTATATGCTTCTATTAAAGTTATTTTTATGCTGATATGACAAGGCAAGAATGTGCAATTTTCCAAAGAGAAGCAAAGCATAATGGGAAAAATATCTATAATAGTTCAAAGTCAACTCAATCTAATAAAAATGGAATTTACCCAATTTCGAAAAATCATAATGACATTTTCTTTTCTTTTTTTATTCCTTTTCGAGTGAATGCGTTTGTAATTTGTATTATTCTCTCCATCTCATGATATAAGGAACATTTCATTTTACATAATAATTAAGAAAGTATTAATTCATTAGTTAATTTTATCATTTTGTCCTTCATTTATTTCAATATATATTAAATTAAGTTAGAAAAAATCATTAATGCATTAATTAATGATGAGGGTAAAATGGAAAAAAATAATTAATTCTATCCTAATTTAGTAAGTGCCCTTATAATATGAGACAAATATTTATAGAAAGATACCCTTATATTATGGGACGGATTGTAAGAGGAGGGAAGGTAAAAATAATTCCCTTTTCAAAATTGAAATTTTACACTTAAAACTGATATATGGTTAAATTATAATTATTAGAACTTAACTTCAACTCCTATGAGATAATAGCATGATCACGAACTTAATACCATCAAAAATTGTGGTAAAGTGATAAGTACTCTTTCATGTTTAACAAACGTTCTCAGATTCGAGTCTCTTTGAGTACGCAAATTGAACAAACGGGTGGAAGAAAAAATAATTACCAACTTAATGAATACATTGCTCAGCGACTAATGTTAGTAATAAACATATATAACAGCTTTTTGCACTGTACAGATTATGACAAATTTAATAATTTGGACCTTAATTCCAGTCGTATCAAATCAACTGTAGAAATTAAACCATAATCTAAAAGGTGATAATTATGGATTATCAAAGTTGAAAAGTATATATAATGACAAGCCAATAAATGTTACTTGGAAATATGCACAACCAAATAGCTTCCTTTGAATTGCTTTGACCCTGAAGCAACACAAGTCAAACACGTCATTAGTAATAGTAAGACATCATTTGGTACGTGGATTAAATTGGTTAACAAGTATAATTTTTAAATTAATTTATTTTATTTACGAGGAGTGATAACATAATTTCAAATTTGATGGGATAAAATTTAGGCTATATTTAGTTAACAATAGGAATTTATCTTGATATATTTTATGTTATCTCGCGTACCAAACAATCCTTAATTTCTAATGTTACGTGTCCATCCATGTTTAACTTGGTAAAATTGAAGTACTTGACAATAAAAATAAAATAGATATAAAATAATAAATTATAAATTATTTCTTGAGTTTTTAAATGGGACAAGTAAAATGCTATAGGTAAAAGCTGAGTGAAGGAGTACAAAATTTCAATTAGAAGAAATAGTCGAATTTTTTTTTTAAAAAAACATATATTATCTTAAAAGTTATAATCATTAATAATTTCACTTACTATTACGTAATATCACTTCTCAAATAGTTTTTACTAAAACTTAGTTTCATAAAAATATCTCATATAATGTCAAAACTTGGAGCAATATGCAAAATTATGATAAACAACTAATCTTGTGACATATCTTCATATTTTTTTTGTACTTATATATTTTCAAGTCTCTTTACTTATCCTATCTTATCTTACTATTGATTGATAACAATAATTGAAGTGATCTTCTTTTTTTTTTTTTTTTCTCTATTGGCACCTATAGTTTCAATTGGGTAACGTATACCTGAAATTTATTGCATATTTCAAATTGGAATTTTGAATTTTAAAAACTGAAACCTATTTAATGAAAACACGCTTTTCACTTGCATGAAATTCAGAGGCTTTAAGTATTATTCCAGCAATTTTGATCCTTCCAATTTATAAAAACTAAACACCTTTGATCTTTAATTAAATACTCTTATCAAATTTTGATTTTTAAGGTTAAGAAAATATTTAATAAAAAACATAAGAAATTTTGTTAAAATAACGAAACTAGCAATTTAAAAAATTATACCAAACACAAAATTAGACTGCAAAAAATTGCACCACTCTTGAAATAGATCAAAATGTAAAAATTTGCTTTCAAACACTAGTTCTTGTTAATATTTTCTATTCTCACTATTTTCAATATATGACGGAGAGCAAAAATGTTTATTTTTGACAAATTTAAAGAATTAAAACTATTCAGATAATACTTAAAACTGTTTTTGAACATATTACAAAAGATATAATATCTTATCCGTTTAAAAAAAAAGAATGATCTACTTTCTTTTCTAGTCCATTTAAAAAAAGAATGACTTTTCTTTTTTGGTATTTAATTCAACTTTCCATGTGGCATGCTTAAGACCAAAAGATTAAAAAATATTTTGATATATTTTTACATAACTTTAATTAGGATCACAAAATTTAAAAAATTCAGTGTCAAGTCAAATTAGACAATTCATTTTTAAACTGAGGGAATATTGTTTTTATCATTTTGTTTTGCAATTATAGTACTTCCTTTATTTCAATTTTTTTGACTTGATTTTGAGTAAAAGAGTCAAACTTATTAGTTATTAATGTTTTACGAGAAATCACACAAATTTTTTAAAAATAAAATTTATATTTATAGAAATAACATAAAAATATTATAAGTCAAACTAAGTAGATATTTGAAAATTTTATGGTAACAAAGATATTTTTTGACCTACTTTTACTTTGTTTCATTTTTACTTGTGACTGTTTTATTTTTTGAGGTTAACTTGACTAAATTTTAAAGTTAAATTGAATTAGCTAAATTTCATATCTAAAATATAAAATTTAGATGGTTAAAAATTATATGAAAAATATTATAAATTATTATCTTTCTCATATTAATAATATAAAAAATATATTTTAAAATGTTGAACAAAATTATTGTAGTTTGACCATGATAAGTAAATATTGACTGAACGGAGGAAGTACTAAATAGTAGCAAGTAAGTTAGAAAAATAAATTATTTTTTTTGTTTTCGTAATTTACGGGGAAGGAAAAAACAAGCATTGTATAGGATTACGATATAAGCGTTTACAGAAACAAGGATAGGTGAATATGAAGGAGAAAACAGAGTGAAATACAAAGAGAAATTTCATGTATCCATTTCTTCACTAAACTTTGCTCTGTTTCATATCTCATTTCTTGGGAGTATTGAAATACAAAGTTTTGCTTCACTAAATTTTATGCATCAATTTTATAAATATTCATCTTTTAGCCTAAACAATTAGATTACTGAGTCACTCACATCTTTTTATTGTTTCGATATCGGATCTGGAAAAAGGACTCGCAAAGAAAAAGGTGCAAAGCTGTTTGGCTTTTTAAGCGGAAAGGGTCTCAATAATGATAATACATCATTTATTTTTCTGCATTTGATTATCAGGTGATTTCAACAACCTATTACTCTTTTTCTCTCTTTTTCTTTTTTTAATTTATTTGTGGATATAGAATTTTTAGTTGATCCTTTGGAAGAATCCATGGACTTGTTGTATGATCATTTTGTTCTGATTAGTTTATACTGTTATTGTTTGTGAAGTTGTGCAATAAATGCTGCATTATGAGATGATGAAATCAATTTTTATGAAAAAAGTTCCAACTTTAGTTGAAATGATATTAAAGGTCCATTTGGCCACATGAAAATCGTGAAATTTGGAAAAAGTATCTGTTGTTTTCAAAATAAAAGTAGTATTTGGAAATTAGAGTTGTATATGGCCATGAATACAAATTGGACTTATTTTTTGAATTTTTGAGACTAATTTGGAGTGAAAACAACTTTTTTGATGTATTTTCAGAATTTTCCAAAAAATTTATGGCCAAGAATGATTTCCAGAATTCAACTCGGGAAAAAAGTAAAAAAGTATTCATCGCCCAATGGCCTCTGAGGCACTAATTTTTCTTCTTTTAATTGTTTAATGACAGTGTTTACACCAAAGGACACAATGGAGTCTCTTGTTGATGGAATCAGTTCCTTGCCAAATGGTCACAAATCTTTTGTTGCTGGGGAGTGTCATACATCTTTGGCCTCCCAGATAAGTCATCCTCCCTCGATGAAACAATCCGAATGCAAAGAGTCATCTACCTCATATCCAAACGCAGCTCACACTCCAACTGTATCAGTGACTAGTTCAAAGCGTTTTGAAGCAAATGAAGATACTCTCGATCC
The DNA here is from genome assembly GCA_000787875.1 of Solanum virginianum. NCBI lineage: Eukaryota > Viridiplantae > Streptophyta > Magnoliopsida > Solanales > Solanaceae > Solanum > Solanum virginianum. The sequence goes on from DF358584.1 coordinate 28,202, forward strand.
ATTAGCAGAAGGTTGTTCAGGAGAGCAGGTTTTGGCCGTGGAAACTAAATCATCTGTCAAGGATTCACATCGTGGCTCAAAAACTAGTACTTCAAATGATGATTTGAATGCTGCTGCAAAAGGATTGCCATCTGAGTCAGGAATCACCTATTGTCCTAGTCCTCAAAACAGTTTTTATTCTGCTACGCTGTACACAGAAGCCAAACAAAGTTTTTCTAACACAGAAGTCAGTGAATGCGCTAGCAACACTGTGGAAAAGTCTGGTGAAAGTGGTGATGTTAGCAACTCGTGCGATCTTGTTGAGAGCAGAAAAACAAGCTTCTACAGAGGCAGCACAGGTAGTGACGTTAGTGATGAAAGCAGCTCTAGTAGTTTCAATAGTGCAGTATATAAACCACACAAGGCAAATGATACAAGGTGGGATGCAATTCAAGCTATTAGAGCCCGTGAGGGAACATTGGGCTTTAACCACTTCAGACTTTTGAAGAGATTGGGATGTGGTGATATAGGAAGTGTTTTTCTAGCAGAGTTGATTGGAACAAGATGTTTCTTTGCCATGAAAGTGATGGACAAGGCAGCTCTAGAAAGTCGCAAGAAACTTGTGAGAGCTCAGACGGAAAGAGAGATACTGCGGTCTCTGGATCATCCTTTTCTTCCAACATTATATTCACACTTTGAAACAGACAAATTTTCTTGCTTGGTGATGGAATTCTGCCCTGGTGGAGATTTGCATGCACTTAGGCAAAAACAGCCAGGAAAGTTTTTTCCCGAGCATGCTGCTAGGTTAGTTTGTCTGCGTATCTTATCCACCTCTTTGCTTTGTGTTCAAGATATCTGTTGCTGCAACTTTAATGATTAAAAAACATTTAACATGCTACCTGGATAAACCAATCTATTACCATCTTTTGTTTTTCCGCAAGGCTGATATAAGTATCTCTTTCTAAGAATCTGTCATCATTATTTTGATTCAAGTGTCTTAAAGGTATGTTGAAGTGGAAATGCATATTTATGTCTTCTGCTAATTTTCTCACCTCTATAGACCTTGCGCTTGAACAATGATGAGTTAGATATACTGCACCATGCTTATAGCTGTTGACTTTATTTCATCCTGTTGTATATTAGATCCAATGATTCATATCTGTATGTTTGCCTTGATATCTTTTCACTTAAACATGTTGCTTATTTCCCTAGCCATTCGTAATTTTTCTCAACATTGTGTTCAGACCTTTTATGCTGTGTGCACTTCAGTAGCAAATATTGTTTCCAATTGCATGTTCATATTCATTCTTCTGTCATTTGATTTAAAAAGGAAACTGACTGGTGTAATGTTCTAAAATTTTGTTTACTGGGGCCAATGAAGTTGAATATAACCGAGTAGTTTTTTTTAATTAACCAAAGATATCATTCAGATGAAAGACTTGAGATATTACACATACACTGATCAATGATAGTACACCTAGGTTGGAGTTACGTAGTTATGTTTGGGTTTCGTTACGATTTTTACTGTTGATTTTTTTTTTTTTTGGATTATAGGTTTTATGTAGCTGAAGTTCTTCTTGCTCTAGAGTACCTGCATATGCTTGGAATCATTTACAGAGACCTTAAACCAGAGAATGTTTTGGTTCGAGAAGATGGCCATATAATGCTTTCTGATTTTGACCTCTCCTTGAGGTGTGCCGTGAGCCCAACTCTAGTTAGATCCTCAAATTCAAGCTTAGAGTCCAAGAGCTCATCATACTGTGTCCAGCCTGCTTGTATCGAGCCATCTTGTGTTGTACAGCCTGCATGTATCCAACCTTCATGTTTTACACCACGTTTTCTAAGCAAGACCAAGAAAGAAAAGAAGTCCAAACAAAAGAGTGAAACGTATAACCAAGTGAACCGCCCTCTTCCAGAACTTCTTGCTGAACCAACAAGTGCTCGATCAATGTCTTTTGTCGGGACACATGAGTACCTAGCTCCAGAAATTATAAAAGGTGAAGGACACGGCAGTGCTGTAGATTGGTGGACATTTGGGATCTTTCTATATGAACTCTTGTTTGGACAAACTCCTTTCAAAGGTGCAGGCAACAGGGCAACGTTGTTTAACGTTGTTGGTCAGCCCCTGAAATTTCCTGAAACACCTAGTGTCAGTTTTGCTGCAAGGGACTTGATAAGAGGCCTACTTGTGAAGGAGCCACAGCATCGCCTTGCATATAGGCGAGGGGCTACTGAAATAAAACAACATCCTTTCTTTCAGAATGTGAACTGGGCACTTATTCGATGTACCAGTCCTCCAGATGTACCAAAGCCATCCATGACATTTGATATGCCCCGAACACCACCAGCAGGAAAGGCCCCCGGAGTTGATGTGAAGCCTTCAGGTAATTATTTTGAGATTGATTTCTTCTGAGGAATTCTTTTCCTTGGCAGCAATACCCTTATACGAAGAGCTCAACGTTGAGGAAAACACTGTTTTTGTGCTCCTTTATGCTCTGTTGAAATGCAATATGCATAGGAATTAGATGTTGAAGGTCATTTTTCTTTGTATAAGTATGTTGTTGATATTAACGAAGTATAGGCCTTGATGTGGAAATTATGTGGATATGAAGTTAGGCATTACTGGGTGTGATGTTTTAAAATTTTCAATTGAAGAATCAAAAGTTGATGTGCCATAATCCAGTCATTCAAAAAGTTGATGGCTATTAGGACTTGGGAGTACTGGATGAAACTGCAAACGCACAACTTTACTTCAGCAAAACAAGTTGGGATTGACTATATGATTTTTTTTAACAGGAATTTTCGCATATAGCCATTCAAAAATATCTTAATTATGCTCCATACTTATATTTTGGGTAATTACATTTTGTAACTATAACTATAACAACATTTGTATAATTCGAGCAGCATTTGCATACGTTTGTATAATACGCTATATAATTCACAGTTTTTGTATAGTGTTTGTTGATTTTGCTATATAATTTGTGCACAGCTTTTGTGTAAATTCACTATACAATTTGCAGTATTTGTATATGTCGTTATACAATTTGATTCGCGCTCAACTTTTGTATAATAACGCATAACCTTTGTATAAATCGCATGAATTATACAAGACTTAATTTGAAATTACAGCTAGATGTTTGCTGCCAGGCGTATTCAAACTATAATTATGTTAGCTAATTAACTAGTATATGTTTGCTTATCCGCATAATTTTTCCTATTTGGATTAAATAAAGACAATGTATACTTTGATTTAGGTTAACATAACTGAAAGAAAAGTTTATTAAAGTTAATGAATTTGGCACCTGTTGTCCCCTAAGTTTACAGTTGAACCATTTTCTTGCCTAACACTGAATATACACATACATATCATATATCTATACATATATACATATACATATACATTTTGGATGGATTTTCAATTGAAAATTCCTTACCAAGAAGTCAATTTTCAAGTGTTATGGTGAACATAACTCACAGCTTAGATTCTTTATATTTAGATAGGGAGTCGTTAGCTTTCTCTCCTATCCCATTAATTTTCTAGATCAAAAGTATTGAAATTTTGTCGTACAGTAATGTATAGTTGGTGTATATTTCATGTATAGTCAAACAATATTCAGTTTTTGAATGTATCATAATGTGCATTATATTGTATAGTCAGTATATACTTTAATTAGGATTGTTCAAACCGAAAAGAGAAAATGTTATTGATTTATCGCGATGGGTTATTGGTTTAGCAGTTCGATAATGATTTAATTTTTTTTAGTTATTGAGTTATAGGTTCTTTAATGGTTTAAAATTTTTTCTTAACGGGTTAATCAATAACCCGATAGTAAATTAAATGATTATATTTGTACCACTTGATATATAAAGTATTTGACAGATTCATGTTTTTATTTTTTATTTTCTCAAACTCTGAGTTATTCTATAATAGAATAGTGTTTATTTTTTGAGCAAAATAAATCTATCAACTCGTGTATTATTCATTTAGTTTATCACTTTGTTTCAAAGTAATTTTCAATAAAGAAAATTTTGTGCGAAATCTTAACAACTGATAACGGTTTAACATATTTACAAATCGATAATTGATAAACTTCAAAATCGAACCAATCAATATGCAACTTTATTTTCTATAACTTTTGGTAAGCTTTATTGTATAATCACGGTATATTTCGTATTATTTTTATGTAAATAAATAAAATATGACTATACTTTTTGTAAACTAATTAATTTGTTGTATATATTTGAAATTAGCCCAAAACTTTAAATATTGGCCAGACATAAAAGCTAAATTCATATTTATATTTAACAATAATGTATTATTTAATTTATGATAAATTGTGATTTATCTATACTATATTAAGAACATGATTTCTAATTAGTGATATAATCTCTATATATAAAATCTTTATAAATAAATAATTTATCAAAATTACTTTTATAGTAAATTATTTATCTTTTTATAAATTCATACTCCATCTGTCCCATTTTAATTAAATTTGTAAGCTAATACACACGTATTAAGAAAAACATTCAAATACAATATTTATACCATATTTTCCAACTATACTTTATAAAATCATAAATATGTAATGTAATTTATTTTTTAGAAAATATAAAAGTTCAATAAATAAAAGGTTATGTAAAAAATTTCAAATATTCACCTTAAACTTTGAACAATTTAAATATTTTGAACATTAAAAAGAATTTTAAAAATTTAATTAATTTGAGACAGAGGGAGTAATTAAATTAAATTAAAATTTTCCACTTTGATCACCCAAGACTAGTTTAGTAAAAATATGAATGCATATTTTTCTGTGTGTTTAATGTAATTTTGCTGGAAAATTGGTCGTTGTCAAGGATGTGAATTCCTCATAAATCTCAAGTTATTGTGTCTTGCAAGCTTCCCATGCCTTTTAATCATTCTCTCTCCTCGTCAATCACATTTTGCTTGCACTTCTCTTCAAAACCCTTCACTCGCTTATCTGCGCGAGCCCTAGTTAACGCCATGGCAGGAACACGGGACAACTTCTCCGCAGCTGCTGCTGCTACCGCCGACGATGATGATGTCAAGTTTGGGTTTCAACGTTCGGAGATGTATCAGAGTAAACTCGAGGGTACTGCTGCCTCCTATGATCGTCATCTGTTCCTCTGTTACAAGTCTCACGAGACTTGGCCTGCTCGCCTTGAAGCCTCTGACTCCGATCCGCTTCCTAAGTTACTCTCTGCTGCTCTTAAATCTCGTAAAGATGACATCAAAATCAAGGTTAGGTTTTCTATTACTGATTACTTTTGTCAGTCGATGCTAGGAGAGACTTCATTGTTGTGATTGCTAGTTTTCTAAGTGTTAATGGAATAGTTGTCTGCTTTGTGATTATTGCTAGAGTGAATCCAAATGATTTTATATTGAGATTTAGTTGATATTGATTGAGTTTTTCGGTGATTGTTTGCTGTAGACTCTTTTGACCATATGCGAAGTCCGTGATGACATGGAAGTATCAGATGGGGATATTCTGATTTTTCCTGAAATGATCAAATACAGGTAGTTTATTTGTTTATTCATTTTTTCTAAACTTTGGCATTAAGCGGCAGAAAGCTGATATTCCTTTCATATTCCGTGCATTGCGGCATGATTGACAAAATAATTCAATTTTAAACAAGAAAATAACAAGTAAGATTCATGAATTTGGCTTGACTCTATTAGTTGGATCTAAGCTTTCTGATATTTAAGAAGAAAACGGTTAGTGGATACCTCAGTGAAGTTGCTTTTTTAATTTACATGCTTTCTGTTTGGTAGCTTCAAAATGTCGGTCTAAACGTGTATGCATTGTCGGATTCGTCCGGATCTGTTGGGTCTCATGGTCTGCATTCAAGCCTTGTTTCTGTGATGAAGGGATTTGAAGGAGTCAGATGTGGATGCATTTGTTGATGATGTGATTTTCAATGGAAATCCTTGGAGCTCCGGATTGCAGGAGTCGCTAAGTGGTTCTTATGTGTTTGTCTGTGCCCATAATCTTCGTGATCGAAGATGTGGTGTTTGCGGACCAGTTCTAATTGAGGAATTTAGCAAGATGATTGAGTCCAAGGGCTTGAAAGACAAAGTTCATGTGACAGCTTGTTCCCATATTGGTGGCCACAAGTATGCTGGTAATGTTATAATCTTCAGTTCAGGAAAGGATGGGGATATTGTTGGCCACTGGTAAGTCATATTCTTTAAAGGATTACTTGGAATCTCACCACTAGCCTCCAGATCAGTTTGTAATCTAACAACGGTACTATGATAGAAAATGTTATTTTCATGAACATAAATTATTTTTAAAATCTCTTAGCTCGCAAACTATTGTATACTGGTAAAAGAGATGGGTCATGTGGGTGGATGATATTTTCGAGTGCTAAATATTGACTCCATTGGTTACATATTGGTTGAAGCTAGTGAAATAAAATAAGAGTTGTGATGCATTATAGGAAATGGTCATTTTCTCCATTCAGCTCAAAACATTTTCGTTGTGAGAAGATTTTGAACAATTTAAGCCATCCTGGAAAATGATTTTGCAAAGAAAAGCATACATTCCAAGCAGCATGTCAAAGATCAATAAAGAAGCTTTGCCTTAGACTGTTCATAACATACATATTATATGTGCTCGATGTGTTGTAATGCAGGTATGGCTATGTTACACCAAATGATGTACCTGTTTTGCTTGATGAGCATATTGGAGAGGGAAAAGTCATTGAACGACTTTGGAGGTTTGTATTGGTTGTCCTCTCCTTTGTTTCTCTTTTGCATGCTTCAGTGCTGTTTGCCACACAGTACAGCTTATTCTTGAGGAAATGTCTTGACGTTTTCCATGGTTTTAACTCTAGGTAGATATATATAGTACTCTTCAACTATGAGATTATGCTCAACTTAATCTTTAATTGTACGATTATGCTTATTCCTATACCATTTTTGTCCATCCTTTCATTCTGAGGGAGAAATAGTTGCTTCCTTTACCTTACAGGTGGAGGATGGGAACAATTTTATACTTGTATAATTTAGTATCACTCACTTACTCCTCTTACTACTGATCAAGTAAGAAAAGGCTGTCTCTAATCAAATTAGGATAAAGAAATGGTTGTTAACAGTGCGTAAGGGGGTATCAGAAGATGAGGGCTCCCTTGTTATCGGGATTTATGCTGGTTTCCCCCTAGTTATTTGGTTGGTGTTGGGTGCCTATGCTTAACACCGATTTTAAGACAGGTAAAGAGTTGGTTGGTATATATTTATTTATTTATTTTTAAAAAAACTCGTTTACTTTTGCTATCTGATTATCTCATAGTGTGGCAAAAGTTGATGTCTTTCCATACTATTTGGTCTATTGGCAAGGTAATCCCCCTCCCATTGCAGAAAGGAGATAGTCTTAGGTTAAGGAGTCGTTTGGTTTGAATGCAAGTTAAGATGAGATTAGTTATGATAGGATACGTTGTGATGGGATTAGTTATGATGAAGTTATTTCTTATTGAGTGTTTGGTATATGCATTATATAAATTTAAGAACAAATTATTTATTCACAAAGAAACCCTTTATGAATATGACAAGTGATGTGTAAAAAGAGTTCCAAAGAATATTTTGTCACTTACCCACTTTATTCTGGGATAACTTACCACCCAAGGGTAGGGATAACTTATCCTGGTATTAATTATTAATCCCGGGATGAGTTATTTTGGCCTTGCCAACCAAACAATAAATTGAGTGACACTGTAATTTAATCCCGAGACTATTTGGTGTTATCCTTCACACCAAACGACCACTAAGAGTGTTATCAGTTGGAAATTGTGTAGGGAGATTACCCATTATTAATAAAATTATTTACCTTGTAAAAAAATCACTTGGATGCTGTATGTTGAAAGTATTCTATTATATATACCATACATTGGGCCACTAAATTTCAGAAACACAGAGCTTATTCCTTTCTCTGCATCTCATCTTCCGTATTTGGTCAGGAGGGAGACTTTTTAGTTCTTAATTATTTGTCTTTTAGTAAGAATTCATCATGTTTCAACTGTCAACTAGTCCTTGTATGAGGCTATATCATCTTAATCAGTTCCATTTTCTGGATGTGTCTTCAATATTGTTGGACCAGTTTCTATGATGACGGCTTGGGGGGAGCCATACCCCTTTATTAGGATTAGCTTCTTCAATGTGGTTACTATTTGCAATTTGATGGTTTGGTTGACTTACATCATGCTTCTTTGATCTCTAAATTTACAAATGGAGGAAACGTATTTAGCACTGCTGTGAAGGATGAATTTATTTTGCTTTTATTTTTAAATTCTGTAATCACAGATGTGATGCAATTTTACTCTGGTCTCTTATAGGGGCCAAATGGGACAATATGAGAAGGTAACAAATAAAGTGGATGAACAGAAGGTTCCTGAAGTAATCAATGAAGAAAAGAAGCCTCTAGAAAATGGAAGTAAGGAGAGTAATGTAACTGGTTTTAGCTGTTGCCAAGGTGCTGCAGGAATTTCTTGTTGTAGAGATGCAAGTGCTGAGGAGAAAGAGAACAAGAAGGGGCAGGGAACAGCTTCAAACTGGTTCGGCAAATGGGAGCAGCGTGAAATACTCACAGCCGTGGGTTTGGTTGGAGCAGTGGCTGTTGTTGCTGTGGCTTATGGCTTTTACAAGAAGTCACGGTGAAAAATCCTGAAGACTATACTTTTTGGGCATTTAGGTTTTATAGAATGGTAATAATGTTCGAGAGAATCTCGAATGCTGAAGCTGAAAATGCTTACATATTTGGTATATTAAAGAGTGAATTAAATGCCATGTATAATTCGACAATGGAGATGAGCTCCTTTGCTCGTTCCCAGCAATTCTAGAAGAGCTGATAAATATAATGTGCCAAATGATTGCTACAGGTACCTTTAAGTAACGCCATACATAGGTTCTTTAAATTGCCGATGCTTTTGTAGAATGACGGTTTTTACTTCTCGTTGCTTGCCTTCAATGGTGAATAAGATCAGTATCGTTTATTAGTTTCTCTCTTTAGTTGGTAGATCCATTAATTCTCTGGTGGATGGGTTATGGTGTAGATTCTGACGTTATGGCCAATTTTTGGTTCTGTTTTTTGTGAAACTGGGTGGTATAATTTTGGCTTTTCAGCCCACCCCCTTTGACCATCATGGAAACAAGTCCAAGAATATGTCTTGATGAAGAGCTAACAAACAGCAGCGATATGTCTGGTGTCTTTACTTCATTTACAAAGATCGTCTTCTAATAGTTGTTGAAGGTTACAAGTTACAACTTACAAGTGGGTTGAGACGAAGCTTGGTAGATGTAGTAAACCTTAGGCATCTTCCGTATTCCGCTCCATGACAACTTCCAGCAGTTGCAACAACTGTTGCACAAGTATCGCCCGAAAAATAAAAAGTAAAACGGAGGAATTTTGCAGAAAAGTGAGGCTACTTTTATGGATTCGAGCAAATTATTTGTATAACCAACTGTATGTGAAATTCAATTGGCACCGATTAATTAGGGTTTACACTGCGTAGGACTCGCCAATAGAAAAAAGCTTACTATCGAGAATTTCTCCATCCTAGGTTTGAAATTGAGACGCCTAATTAAGGATAGAAGGATATAATCCTGTCATGCGCTGACTTGAGCAAATACTTGTTGATATATGATTGTTATTGAAGTGACAAAAGTGATGTTCTCTTTACACATGGACCTCATTCCTAAAATCTAACTACACTTTGGCCAGTTATCTTTTTCAATTCTTTCTCTTTAATTGAACCTCTAAGTTCAGCTGCATGATCCCACTTCCCATCAACAGCATACACATTTGATAACAGGATATAATAGCCTGCATGATCTGGATCTAACCGGAGAAGATTCCTGGCAGCGACTTCTCCAATCTCTGCATTCTGATGAATCCTGCAGGCACCAAGCAAGGCGCCCCATACATGTGCTCCAACCCCTGACTGCATTTGGTTAATGAGGCACATAGCCTTGTCCAATTCTCCGGTTCGTCCAAGTAGATCAACAATAATTGCGTAATGCTTTGATTCTGGCATCAGTTGGTACTCATTAAACATTATATTAAAGAATTCAATTCCTTCCTTAACAAAACCCGCATGACTACAAGCTGCTAATATTGAGAGGAAGGTAACTTTGTTAGGACTCGCGGTGGAATCTGTAGCCATACGATGAAATAACTTAATTGATTCCCTAGCTTGCCCATGAATTCCGTAGCCTGCAAACATGGAGCTCCAGATAATAACATCTTTATCTGTTAATCTCTCAAAAACCTTGATAGCCTCCTCCAAGCTACCACATTTTGCATAACAGTCAATAAGCGAAGCCCCAACGAACGAATTGCTGATGAACCCACCTCTAATGACATAACTATGGAGACAAGAAGTCAATTGAAGAACCCCCAACTCAGAACATGCTCCAAGAATTTTAACCATTACATTGGCATCAGGTTGGATATCGCTGGCTACCATATCACAAAATATTTGCATGGACTTCTTGGCCATTCCATTTTGGACACAACCACATAACAGAGCAAACCAAGAAACAGGATCTTTGTTAGGCATCCTGTCAAATACGATAATCGCTTCCTGAGGTGAACGACAGATCATGTACATATCAATCAAAGCAGTGGAGACCAATATATCCAGTTCAAAACCTTTCTGAAAAGCTAATTCGTGTATTTGCCTGCCTTTCTCTAAATTACAACAAGCTTCACTCGCTTGCAAAGCACTGATTACACTTACCGAGTTGGGTTCAACTCCTTTATATATCATCTCATCAAAAAGACTGATTGCTCTATCAGTAGCATCATGATGAGCACAACAGGAGATCATACAACTCCATGAGATTACATCTTTCTCCTCGATCATCCGAAACAAATTTCCTGCATAAAACGTGGACCCTGTTTTTGCATATAAGTTCAGCAGAGCATTTGATAAAGACAGTGGACTTTCATAACCCATTCGATACACAAATGCATGAACACTTTTTCCAGCTTTTAAATTCATCAACTGAGTACAAGCAGAGATGACAGAGACAAGAGTTATTGGGTCTGGATGAATGCAACGTGACATCGACATTCCAGTAAAAATAGCAAGTGCTTCATCAGGCTTAAAGTTCTTCTCATATCCAGTAACCAGTGTAGTCCATAAAACAAGATCCGGCGTTGGATATTCCTCAAAGACACGAAAAGCATCATCCATATTTCCACATTTTGAGTACATATCAATGAGGCCTGATCCAAGAAACATATTTGAATGAATGTTACCATATTTCTTCCCCAACCCATGAATTGTTTTGCCAAAATTTAGTGCTTTTAATGCAGAACACGCCTTTAATGCAAAGAGTAGAGTGAAATGATCAGGCTTTCCAAATGAAAACATTGACGAAAACAGATACAGTACTTCCTCATATCGTTTTTTTCCACAGAAGCCTTGGAGAATGCGATTGCAAGTGGATACATTCGGATGAGGAATTTCATCAAACAACTTACGCGCAGTTTGAACCGGTAACAACTCGACGTAAAACTCTGTTAGTTTTGCAGCCAAGTGATTGTCATAAGTTCTGATAGTTAAAGAATGCAATTGAGTCAGCAAATTGGTTGTTCTACATACTTCAACAAGCTTCAATACAATTTCCCTTGATCTCATAAATCCCAAAAGATAAACCGTTCAATCAAATTACATTTCCCCTGTCAAAGGGATCACTTTAAAGTGGACTTTTCTGCGGGAATTCAAATTTAATTAAAGTTGAAGAAGCATTAAAAGATTCTAAAGAAAATGCTAATGGGCTGTTATCCTTCCACAGGTTGTGTAAAAAAAAATTGAAAAAATTACTTTATCATTTTTAATAAATAATTATTGATTTTAGCAAGACTTATTTATTAATATTTATAGCAATATACAGCAATACTATGATAAATCTATCATTGTATTAAAAGTGAATTATGCGTTTAATATAAATGTATTATAAGTGTTCCGCAAAAATAAATTGTTATTATTATAAATAGTAAATAATTTCTTAATTTAATCTAGTATATCTATGCAAGTTTTCCTTTATGAATCCTACGAGATATGATGAATTTAACTTAGATAAATCTCATGCTAAAAGATAATTACACTATTTTTCAAAATAAGAAAAATTCCGTAAAAATTATGAATTTTGGGATATATTATTAAACTTTCGAATACATTAGCAGATATTCAGATATATAGGAGAGTGATGCATGATAGGATACGTAATTGGGGAGAGATGTATCCAAGAGGAGATTTATGTATCTGAAAGGGGAGAGATGTATCAGGAAGGGAAGAGAGGAAGATACATATCAATGAGAAGAGAGTGATTTGTCCAAGAGGAAATTTAGAAAAATTTTAAGTAATAAAAATTTTAAAGATTATGATAAAATAAAATGTTTATTTAGATAATTTTCCATATGATAGAGGTAATTCATGTGGCAAGTTTCATAAAATAGTTTCTTTCGAAAATAACACCAAGCAATATGGGAAAAGTTTGGCTGTAAACTGGAACTAGTCTGATGAAGTGACTAAATTCTAAAGAGGTACTGTGTAGGTATTGGGCCATAGATACCAAATATTTTGGGCCCAAAATAAGCTTAAAGCCTACTGGGCTGATCCATCTTTGGTCAGTTCGATATTCGGTATCCCTAAACTCAACAGCAACAGCACGAGAAGCAGAAGAGAGAATCTTCAGAGGAGATGAAAGAAGAAAGGCGGAATCGTAAACGGAGGAGAGGAAATGTTCACAGAAAACCGTCTACTCCGGCCGGAGACGGACCTTCTAAGGTTTCTGGCGCGAATCAATGTTCGGTTTCAAATATGCCGATCTTAAAAACTAAGAAACCTTCGTCTTTTCTCGATAAGGTTCTAATTATATTTCTACCTATGCATATGATAAGGTCATATTTGTACAAATAGTTTTTAATACTTGTGGAGTTTACGCAGATGAAAGCAAGATTGTCAGGAGGACACTTCCGTATGCTTAATGAAAAGCTCTACACTTGCTCGTACGTCTACCTTCTGCAATATTTTTGCTGAATAATATGTTCCGAATTGTGTGTCGCTGTTGAATATTGATTTAATTGCTTTGTTTTGTTCTTTTAAAATCCAGTGGAGAGGAGGCGCTCAATTATTTCAAAGAAAATCCAGAACTTTTTAATGTGGTAAGAATCATTTTCGTCAATTACATGTTTCTTCCGAATTTTGCACCTCTATTCGTAATGTAAAGTTGGTTCGATTTGAGATTGCTTGACTGAACTTAACTGCGAGAGAGTTAGTGGAAAAACATCTTTTAGGTTCTGAAATTGTGGAACAAGCTGATAGTACCGCTGAGGAATATTACTCCCTCTGTCACATTTTATAAGATGTAGAGTTGAGTTTAGGAAATAAAGAAAGATTTTTGAAATTTGTTGCATAAAATAACTGATAGATATTAGTGTGACTATGAATTATTTCAAATAGGGTAAAACAGGTATTTTAAAGTTGAATTGTTACTAAATATAGAAATGTGTCATTCTGGATCAAAAAGGAAAATCAGTCATATAAATTGTGATAGAGGAAGCATGAGATTTGGCGAGAAAGGAGAACTTGGTCCTTGATTAATTGGGCCTTTAGAAGCACTTGATAGAGTGACCAAATGCATACAAATTTAGCCTTACCACTGAGTTAGAGAAGATCCATAATGTATGTAACGTTTCATCAAAAAAGGAAGAGGTGGCTTTGGATGAGCAGAAGGGATTTGCATTTGCTTGGTAAGGACCAAAAGAGGATGAAAGTAAAACAAAGGATTACTGCACCCCATCTATTTAATATTACTTTGTTCAATAAGGACACTTGGCCTCTTGTAGTATACTTCGTCTATCCAATATGATTGGTATTTGACTTAACATGACGTTTAAGATGTTAATTTGACACATATTTTATGATAGTTATAGATTTGAGAAAGCAGCCTATAAAAATTAAAGTTTGGCATATTTAATGAAGTTGAATTCCTGAAAGTTATATAGAAATGAAGTTGTTAATATTCTGAGAGGGAAATGAAATTCATATACATAAGCCCACATGTAAGCTGTTCGGAAGACTTAGTTTGTTACCAAGTATGGCTTGTAAGAGCAAGTACTCCATTTTTTCTCCCTGACCACATGTCTCCTAAGAAGATTTTACTGTCTTCCACAGTTACCCCTGTGTGATGACTGGTTTATATCCCTTCTAGAATTGTATGGACTGCAACTTCTGAGTCTGATTCAGCTTAAGGTTTCTTCGCAATTTATGTGGAGTATTTCTTGTTAAGTGTCCCTCACCCTGTAGTGATCTTGTTCTTAACCATACTTAGCTGGTCAGTATCATGCAGGGTATCAGGAGCAAATGTTACATTGGCCAGAACAACCTGTTAATATAATCACAAAGTGGCTAAGGGATCGTAGCTCTTCATTAACTGTTGCTGACTTTGGCTGCGGTATGGGTCTCAAATTATCAGGAAGCAACAGATTTCATGTTTTTATCATTTTTGCAGTTGCGTGACTCATTGATTGTCCAACTTATTTCAGGAGATGCACGGCTAGCTAGAAGCGTGAAGAATAAAGTTTGGTCCTTGGATCTTGTTGCACATGATCCTTCAGTAATTGCTTGTGACATGTCAAATGTATGAGCCTCGCTTGGAGTCTTGCTAATAGAGTTTCTTGCTATGTGAATTGCCTTTAAGTTTAGTAGATTGAATACATTGATTATAAGGAACATCGTTCTAAATTAATGCTGCTCTTTTGACAGACCCCTCTAGAGTCCTCATCAGTTGATGTGGCCGTCTTTTGCCTTTCATTGATGGGAACCGATTATCCAAGCTTCCTTAAGGAGGCGCGCAAAGTTCTTAAACCCAGGTTGGCACTAAGTTGTAAGATACATATCTTTGTCTGATGGTTTTAGTTTATGAACTGAGTTGGATGATTGTTTCCAGGGGGTGGCTTTTGATAGCAGAAGTTAAAAGCAGACTTGATCCAAATACTGGGGGAGCAGACCCAAACAAATTTATGAAAGCTATTTGTGAGCTAGGGTTTACCATCGAGTCAAAGGTCTCTTGCAGTTCTTTTCATTATGAATTGATGTGATCTATGGTCAACTTCTAAAGCTTGTCTATGTTTCTGCAGGACTTCTCTAACAAAATGTTTGTGCTGTTCTACCTAAAGAAAAAGGTTAGATTTGATGCATTATTTTGTTATAGTTCTTCCATGATTCAGAAAGATGTGCTTATTGTCTTTGTCCCTTGCTCAACAGGAAAAACAGAATTCAGCGGACAAGGAGATTAGCTGGCCTGAGCTCAAGCCATGTATATATAAACGCCGCTAAGCCTGGCCATAATATGGCTCAGGGTTTTCGTGTAGTCCTAGTTCTTGTCCATTCTGGAGATGGGTTTAAACTTGCTGTTAAGTCTCACTCATTGTTTTAATCAGTGCTGCCAAAACGAAATGGTTCTGCGCAATTTTGCTACCTTCTAAATGAGAACATCCTTTGTGCCTTGTGGAAAGAGCAGTGTTACTAAGAGCATTGGCTTTGTCACTTAAAGCAATGAAGTGAGAAGCGAGTGGTTGTTTATTTCATGTATGATGTGTGTCAAGGAAGTATACGCTTCAAAATGACACATTCATCCCTACAAGAGTTGGTCTATTGTTTGAATCCCAACTCAACTTTGAGAAGTAATATTAATATTTAGCATAATTGTATATTGGATTTTGAAATTGTTGTTACTATAATTGTTTGAAATTATACAGCGAACTAAATTAATACTATAATATTGATACTTTTCAATCTTCCTCAACTTGCCTGCCAAACTTCGATAGTGTTACTTCAATGCGCTTTTTGCATCAAGTTTATATCGGTCTTGTCCCAGGCTTGCGTGATATTGTCATTCCAAATGCATCTGATTAGACAAGCCTGGTATAAATCTATGCAAAGCATATTACAATGGTTTGGGCCTAGGACTTTCATATCGGAGGTTTCAAGTTTGAAATCTAACGAGTCTGCCTTCTAGGTCGAGCTTATTGCATTGAACCTGTCTGGTGCAGATTACCTCTCCTCTGTGTGTGGTTTGCGAGTTATTGTGTACGAATGAGGATTTTAGCTTGTGCGCACAACTGTCGCTGATCCATCAATAAATGCCACAAGATCAGGCAATGCAGTCTTCTAATGTTTGAAACTATTCGTGAGAATTTTTAGAATCGGGAGGGTGTCTCGGAAAACCACGTCCAAATTAGCATCCAAAGCTTCATTCTGAATTGTGTCAATTCTTCAATATTCATTGAATAGTACCCCTTCACATGTACTAGGACCAAATACCAGGAGCTGAGCATTAACATTTATTCAAGTCATTCTGCTCCAACTTATATCCAGAAAAATATAATAACAGAAGAGGAGCAAAGAAGCCAACAATTCCAAGACCAGCAGCTAATAATATGCAGTAGAATGTTTGGATCCTAGATAACCTGGATTCGAAAATGAACAAGCAATCAAAAATACGATTATACTCATGGCACATCATAGGTCCAAGCAAAAAGGGCAAACCTTGTGATATATTCCGGAAGGAAAATTTTGGAGAGAATTTCATAGCTGAAGGACGTAACAAAGCTTGAGATGACACAACAGGAGCATAGAAGCAAACCAGGACTTATCAATTCGGAAAGAAGGAAAAGCCCTGTAATGTATGACAAAAATACATAAAACAGAAATAAGACAAACCGCTTTGCTGGACTAACACACTTAGACATCTTACCTCCAACCTTCCTTCGAAGAAGATGGATCAGAATGATGAGAGACAAGGCAGCTGTGAGTGATGTTGAAAGTGCCTTCATCAATAAAATTAGCCATGAGATTTTGTTAAAGCATGAATATTATCTACTGTTTAGTGCAAGAAAATTGGTAGAGATAACTAACCAGTCCTAGCACTCCAACATGTAGTCTGCGAACAAAGAACCAATCCAAGACAGCATTTAGAGCAATGGCTCCAATAATTACAAGGAAAGGCCTCAGTCCATCTCCAAAGGCATAAAACACTGCAACTAGCAATTCTCTGACAATCAAGAATGGTGACCCGAGAGAATCTATAAAATAAATAAAAAAGTTAAGAAACTAGATTTTTCTTTTTCTTGACAAGTAAATTTACCAAAGGAGTTATTGTTGTTTCTATCTCCCATTTGATGTAGTTTCAGCCCTCATGAGTACAAAGGTGCTTTTATTTATAAACCACTCATCCAAAGTATTACTCAAAAGTGTGAAATTGTAATTCAGACTTCCTAATATGAGTATCCAATACTTACAGAAAAGGAAAAGAGAAGAAACTAAAGCACTTGCCGAAGAATCAAATGCATATCGCTCAAACAAGACACGGATGATTGGATCAGCTAAGCTACTCATGACAGAAAGAATTGGCAAGAGAACCACCTGTAATAAAACAGGAAAATGGTTGGCAATCAGAAACCAAGTAGATTCGCTTGTGAGTGAAAAATCCTTTTGTGTGTGTGTGTGTGTGTGTATCTACACTACACCATTGCTGAAATGGTCTGAATAGAGTAGAATGGATATAGAGAAATTCGACTCCAACTAGTTTGGAATTAAGTAATCATTGATTGATAGCTTATCCACGCAGCACCATTACTAGGTATCAACATGTAGTCTTCTGTACAGTTAGGGGCTTTGGGAAGAGTTCAATATAAATCTGTTCACCAAATCAGTCCGTAAAGTGACTCCAACTGCATCCTCTTAACCTTACTTGGACGGTATAAGTCCTGGGGCAACTTTGAGGAACTGGCTAAAGAGGAAAATTGTAAAATAATATACAACTCGCTCACTTCTGTCTCTCTACCCCAGCAGGCTCAGAGATTGAGCAAGGATGAAGAACTAGATATTCAATGAGATTGAGTTGAGAAAGATTTTCAAAACAA
This sequence comes from Solanum virginianum, assembly GCA_000787875.1. NCBI lineage: Eukaryota > Viridiplantae > Streptophyta > Magnoliopsida > Solanales > Solanaceae > Solanum > Solanum virginianum. The sequence goes on from DF358584.1 coordinate 46,138, forward strand.
TACAACTAGTGGAAGTGTTAAAATTTCAGACTCAAGAGGTATAGCATCAAGTAAGAATGGGATCATATTATTAACTTACATAAATCTGCAACCTTGAAGCACAGAAAGGGGCAATAATTTTAAGATACTCCAAAAAGAGAAGCTGGCTAAAAAGAATCTAGAGATCAGAAAAATAAGTGTCCATTCCTTCACAGTTCTACCAAAGTTGCACATATATCGATCCATCCCTAAACATTCAAGATGAACATGTTTTCTAAGATAAAAGCCCTAACCATGCAAAGCAGGATGGCTCTGTTAATCTTCTGAACTAGGGTTGGCCATGACTCTGTCTGCCAAAACAATCTGGAGTTAGAAGACAAATACAAATGAAAGGATAACAACATAACATTACTGATCATCACAAGGTCAAGACATGAGCACCTTTATCAGTCCTGAAAATGTGGGCAAAAGAGGAAGTATAATGATGCTTGAAAGCAAACCCAAAGGTGCCATGACCAAGAGAAAAGCATCTGATATTTTGACCATATCAATGATGAAATGAGAACTAGGCATCCACAAAGAAGAACCAATAGGAAAATAGGAAAAGGGAAAGAGTATAACAGCACTCTGATGCAGTAAAAAGGATGTGAAAACCCATGCCCTTCAGGGAGGCTTTAAGAGCAATTGCCTGAACGATACCTTAGATTTTGCATTGTTCTACTCTGGCAGTATGTCTCACATTAGAATAGTTTCCTACGCAAAAACTTGTCTCACTGTCACTAAGGTCTGTCATTCTTCCACATAAATTGATAAAAGTTTCAAAAGGTTGTTCCACTATTTCGGAAGTTATTCTTTCAGACAAAAGAGAAGCTAATTATATCATTTGACATTTAATTGCATAGTACCATCACCACTTGACAATTAGTTACATAGCATAATCCTTTCACAAACATGTACATTACATTGCTCAACTGTGTTGTCAAATATACTGTTCAAACCCCATCAACAACAATTCCAGTGTGATCGATCCCTACCTTGTGTTAGATTGAGTGTACAAACATGTCATACTAAGAAAAAACTTGCAATTTTGTTTTTGGTATCAACAGGTCAGATTAGGAAGTGGTTATTCTTTCATTAAGGAAGTTCAGATATACCATACATATCAAAAAAGATTCATACCCAATTTACCTACCACATGAATCTGTGTGTGTTTGACTCAACATTTAATTTCTAGTAATTTGACCCAAGAACTAATGTTGTGACAAAAGCAACAGAAAGCCATAAAAAGAAAAAGAAAAAAAATAATGATGCATGCATCGATTTACTTTGTCCAACAGGTGTCTGTGGGATGAAGAGTTAGGCTTCATCTGGACTTATAGCATTTTACAGTCAGACATAGAGCTGTACTTGTTTATGATGACAAAAACTCTTATATGCCAGTGAATTTCATCACGCATTATGCAACAGATCATCAAGCATTACAACCTTTTCTTGCATTTGTAGTTCTTGTCTCCTTTCTTTTAGCTATATATTGCCAAGGCAACAGCCTCACCCACCATAACGAATCTTTCATTTTGGATTTCTGTATTTTGTACACTATATATCCTCAACAAAGAGAAATTATACGGCATTCTTCACATGACAAAGAATTACAAAGGTCAAAAAGTCGTGCTTGATCAGCATGGACAATACCATTAAAAAATTGCTTTTACTTACATGAAAGACCTGCAGCAGCACCAGGAAAATGAGATGCGAAATAGAGGTCAGTAAATGATGCTATTTGTGCCAAACCTGAATTGACTATTGCTGGTACTAGTATTGAGAAAAGCTATGAGGAGGAAAAAAAAAAGCAAAAGGAAAAGTGATCAACAGCAATACACTGATTGAAAATAATGTGGAACAAAGTGGAAGGTCAAGAGGTGTACGTCATAAATATCCCCACTCTGCAATTCGTCAATCCATGATTCTGAAATAATGTCATGCCATGTACCTCTTAGCACTAAAACCTAAACTCAAGCATAACATGTATATGTAAGAACCCAAGTATATGTAAATGTGGAACACAGAAATGGAGAACATATACCACATAATGTTGTCTTTTAACCCTAAACAATCAAACTGGGTATCAAAGAGTCAGAGGTGAGCATTGGTGACCTGGATAATCCATTGAATGACTACACCAAGTGAAGCTCCGCAAGATAAAAGAATACCGCCTATTCAAAGAATCTAAAACCTTAAATCGTGATCATTCTCACGTAACATCACTAAAGTAAATGAGCAGAGTACTTTACCAGAACAAAAGGCATCTGACTGTCTGCTAAAGGAGTTAGAGAGGCACTATGACAAATTAAAACTATTTATATGTTAGAGTCTAGAAGAATCTACTACGAGATATCAAAGTTCAATGCTATAATACTGGGGCTACGACAAGTTAGAAATTTACACTGGCAATCAGGAGCAAGCTAGACAAGGTAGGGCTAATTGCTGGGACAACATTTTCTCCTTTTGCGCTAAAGTGGAAAAAATATAAATAAATCAATAAAATACACACACACACACACATATATATATTGATTGTTAGGTGCTCAAAGAACAATTAATAATAGGAAAGGGAAATAGAAAAACATTAAATACTATATTACCTCATATAACCAAATCCAAGTCCAACAGGGCCAGCAAAAACTATGCAAGACGTCATTATTTTCAACTGAAAAATATGTGAAATTTAATTAAAATAGTAAAAGATTTTCAAAACTGAAAAGTACCCATGCTCCAATTGCCATGTTGATACAAAGTAAAGGAAGTATGCATACAAAAGGGACTTATTTACTTTTAGGTCAGAGAAAACTGCAATAATAGATAAATAATCCACTAAACAATCTCGTCCAGATAAGTAAAGGCAGGAAGAGACTGAAGCTGAAGTTTTCAGAAAAATAAACTCATTACCTGTTGGATAGCTATTCGGCTTGTTATCTGGCCTTCAGTTGAGGTCCACATACTGAAAATGAAGCAATGAAGTGCAATCAGCAAGAGCAAATCACAAGCATATAAATTCGAATAATGTCAGTAGAAGAACTTTCTGGTCTAGGTTTATTTAAGAAATACTTGCAGAATAACCTTCAGCGAGAATCACGGGCAAAATAAAGATCCTACAGTTTGGCATAAGCAGGTAATTTAAGAATCATTTGTTGGAAGAAGGCATTAGAGATCTATTAGAACAGAAAACTAGCCTAAAGAGGTCAAGACATAGTAGGAAACAAAAGCCCATAAGAGGCAGTTCATCATGAGTTGTCTATCACACTATTTTAAGATAGAAATTTCAGATCTCAATATATCAGGGAAGCAAAAATGCAAAAGTACAGTTTAGGAGACCAGGTCATTTGCATCCCATTATTTTGCTAATTACATAGCACACAAATAGATCAAATTTAGACTGTCTTACCCTGGCGCATATATATGAATTATAGACTCAGAATACATGAACACTAAGGTAGCCATCAAACCTCCAACCTGCATGAAATTCATTTTGTTGCTAAATGCTAACACATTTTTTGGCTATGAAAGATGAGTCAAAAAAGGTTCCAAGGATAGAGTGGGAATACACATACCAGGAACATGAGGGTATTTGCAAGCTTAAATAGCTTCTTCTGACGATCCTCCGGAAGCTTACTGAAGATCATCAGTTATGAAAAGCCAGAAGTAAGAAATGTATTTTTTATAATCTTACCAGTTTCAAACCCCCCCAAAAAAAAGACAGTAAAAATGTGTGAGTTTTTATAAGTCAGAAGAAATGTGTTCTCAAGACAATCAACAAGGTAAAATGGAAAAGCTTAACTACTAAGAAACTAGCTCAAAGTCTTTGAAGTTGCTTCAAAATTTTATAGAACTTTAGGTTGCAATGAAAGATAAGGTCACCTAAAAGAAAGGAGAAAAAGGGACAACGAAAAAGTCAACAGATAGCTCCCCCTTTGTCCAGAATGTGTCATTACTGTCTACTCCTACTTAAATATCAGGCAGATTTAGTTATTAAGAGAGGAAACAAGATATCATTGTCTACACCCACACTTATGTTTGGATATATGCATCTACCCGCAGAATCACTCATAGCAAGTCAGGTAAGCATTAATCAGGCCTGTCAACAAAGAAACTAAGTTTTATGTATGTAGAGGACTAAAACTTCAATATACAGCTCTTTATCTAACCAAACCTGTTGGCACACGAGGTCTAACAGATGAACTCCAATGTTGAAAGCAGGAAAATGGCAGAGGATTTACTATATGTTATGCAATTAGTCATGTTATGTGGGTGCTGCAGCACAAGGAATCCTAGGTTATCACATCTAGCGACACATAAAATTCAAGTATTGCAAGCTTCCTGTTGCTTTAGATGAATATGGCGACAACAGGAATATGGTGATTTTGGCTCATGGTAAACATGATTCTGTAGCAGTTACGAGTGCAGAACACTCTGATTCAGCTTTAGCAATCAAGAAAGCAGTGTATAAAGCGATAGCAACTAGCCTTAATACAGCTGTCATTGTGATGTGAATAGGGCCATTAACACCTGCATAAAGTAAGGAGACAGTGATCAAAAAGTTCCCTATCATCTCCTACACATAAGACGTACTCCCTCTGTCCAATTTTATGGAGCACCCTTTCCTTTTTAGACCGTCCCAAAAAGAATTTCACCTTACTAAAATTAAAAATAATTTAACTTTAAAATTCTCCTTTTATCCTTAATGAAATGAATTACAACCGCACAAATATTCAAGGATTCACAAGTTTCAAAAGTCTTCTTTTTTTCTTAAACACCGTGTCAAGTCAAACAGCGTCACATAAAATGGGACGGAGGGAGTAGTATTAAACAAGTCAACAACAGGATGCAATCACATGCAAAGAAAAATCGTGACAATGGCAAGAAATCTCTTAAACTCTAAACTTACTGTAAAAAATCCCCGGATATGATGGCTTCTATTATGTTATTGGAAATTAACTTTAAAAATGTGGATTCTCCCTCAAGTCCGTCTGGTTCATTATTCTGCTGATGAACTGTGTTATATGGGCTTTTGACAACACAAGCCATAACAGCAGCTATACATAAGCAGGACTGCAGGCTCAAAGCTACCTTTTTAAAAAAAAAAATTAACTAGGATCAAAGCTACCTTGCAACTTGGACTTGGTCTAAGATAGAGACAATCTCATCTCTTAGCTCCATAAAATTAGGGTTGATTGTTTTATGTCTTTGAGCAAGTATTGGATTTAAGTTTTCTTTCAATCCCAAAAAAATCCATCTATGAATGAAGCAAAAGCGCCCAACTGTAATTGAGTCATCTTGCTTTAATGAAAATTCTTTATTTTTCTCCTCTTAGCATATTTCAATTTGCAATGAATTTCTGATTGCCCTATACACAGTTCGTAGCCGGATTTTCATGAAGTACTTAAGTTTAAGTTCATTAAATACTATATTGTATTCCTATATGTCATGCTATTCTCCTATGTTTTCCAACTTTCATGAAAATTTGTTCCCCTTCTCCTACAATGGGAAGTTTTAGCTTTAATGTACATCATTATGTTAATGCAAATTAATAAAAGAAGCTGCAGATGACTTTTTTTACACAAACCCCTCATATGCATTAATGCATGGGCATATTGCATGCATTGCACTATGCTTCAAAAAGCATGCAAACTACACAATTGAGCTTCTGAAATTCATAGGTTTTTGGGTTGCACAAGTTGGATCAAGGTTGCCGGGTGGATGTGAGAAATGTCAGACCTCCAGTGAGAGACTAATGCAAAACAAAAATGTAAAGAAATATTGGAAAGAGACGAGGGAAAAAAAAAAGAAGAAAATTTGGTTTACTTTAACATAAGAGACTTGGTACATACAGAAAGCCAGTGGTAGACACCAGTGCAGATTTAAGAGAGTAACTTTCATGCTTTTACATTCTATTCTATATTTCAAAACCTCCAAAATTTTGAAAATCTTTATTAGAAGTAGTTTTCCCCCACAACCCCCTCTTCATAGCTCCCTTTGCTTTGTTTTTAGATGAGTCGATAGTATGCAGCTGGTAACAACACATTGCTCATAGAAAAAGATGGCTGTTACTTGTATCCAAGTTATGACTAAAGAGAATCAAATGTAATCATACATACACAAATAAAGTAAACCCAACTCTAAAGACCATGTTAATATGTTTTATATCTCAAAATTCTTATGGATAGATAAACCGGCTACTTAATGTTATTCTCTACTCACCACCAAGAACTGATGCAGCAAAACCGGGCAGCACCGAAGCATACCTGTAATTACAGCACCATTCAAATCACACTAAAATGGTGAGTAGAGAAAGGGGAGAAATGAACAGAGAGTGAAAGATTTCAAGTCATGCAAATGGCATACCTGAAGGCAGTTACTACAGGACCAATGCCAAAAGCTGAAGCTATAACAATTTCCCTTAATAACCCCTAAGTAACCGAAAATTGGAAAACCGAAAACAACAATAGTATTGAGGAAATAATTTAAAGGTTTAACAGTAAGTACATTTGAAAAAATATTACGAAATAATCACCAGAACTTTGCTAGTAATAGTGGCAACGCCAATCCATGTTACATTACTGAACAGCAGCTTATCTACATTAAACAAACTAAGTACATAAAGGATTAACATATAAATGTATAAAACTGGATATAGGTTTGTAAATGACGGACCTGGCGGCAGTACAAAGTCATTGTGAGTTGAATCACAAGTCAATGGATTTTCAGAGTCGCTTGAAGATTCCGATGAATGAGAAGAAATGTGTCTGCCGGATATGGTTAGGATTCGCCGGAATCTATTGGAAAGGTGATTATTTTTACCGAAAAGAGAAATTGAAACAATTCTGCGCGAGTGAATTAGTTGCAAGGACGATTTGGAGACAAGATATGTGCAATAAGATATTTGAATTTCATGTTTTGTCATATGTAAGGTTAGAATTCTTACAAAGTTGAAATTTAACAATTTTTTTATCGGCGACGGCGAATGGCGTTGACTGCAGTCAACTAGAGTAGTATGGCGGGAGGTTGAATACATTTCCGGCGGCAAAATCGACGGAGGCGCTGTAGCTGCCTTGGCGCCAAAATAGAACAGCCAAATTTTGCCAGTAAAGATCTTGGGCCAAAGCAATGGATATTGGGCTGATTTGAAGCCCAGACGCTTGGTGGCAAAACTACGATAGAGCTTGATCATGAAATTCTTTTTCACTTTTTATGGAATTGAATTAATTTTCAAATATTATCTTTTACTTTAAAATAAAAAAAAATCAAATTCACAATGAAATATATCAAATTCACCCTATATTTTCAGTGCGTAATAATTCACAAATCTAACTATTTTAAAATAATTTCAAATTTGTAGTGTCTAGATTTCACATAATTGAAGTTCTATAATTTTTATTTTAGTCTATTATTAAATGATAAAACCTAAATATTTTTATCGTAGCTTTAAATAAAAATCTCAAACTTTAGTTATATATAACTTTAAATGTCAATAACAATAACAACAACATATTCAGTTATATAATGATGTAAAAAAGTATTTTTCTCTTCCATTTTATTAAAATCTTTTTATAATGGACACTAGACGTGTGTATAGTACTATAAAAATCCTATTTTATCCTTTTTCTTTTAGATGAATATTTTTTTAAAAAAAAAACTTATTGATAATTATATATTATCAACTTATAGATAACTATAGACAAAATATGTGTATTAGTGGGAATATGTCAGTTTACACTTAGAATTAATTGCAAGTTAGGCCAGGGCCCATGACTTTAAATTGTACTTTTCCGACAAACGCCAGTGGAATAATTAGGAAACATCATTAAGCAATTTTGTATATAAACTTATAATAAGTTGATTGGTTATAGTATTAATTAAGTATTACTAGATCTTACCAACTTATTTTAATCAACTCTTTACGTGGTGTAGCTTAATATATTAGCACGGATGGAGTATTAACAAATCAAATAAAGATATAGAGAGAAGAGACAAAAGATGTGTAAATATGTAATGGACAGTGACACCAAGAATATTAAAGAAAATTATTTGAAAATAATTAGGAATATTATGACTTGAGACTTACGACTAATAACGTGATTGCATTTAATAAAGTCTAAAAGTAATTGTTGGGCAATGAAAAAGAGGACGTGATTTTTAGACCTTTTTTTAACATTTAATTATAAGTAAGATTCATTAGTTTTTTTTTAAATGTCTTAAGAGTCTATGAAGATTTTATTTTATAAGTATGAGCAATCTTTATTTTTCTACGTAGATGACTTAAAAAATTTATTATTGTAACTTAATTTATAAGATCATCAGGGGCATAGTTATCCTTTGGTTAGGAGGCTCATCTAAGGGTGTCAAAAATGAGCTCAAATATAGATAATTCTTCCAATTCGTCCAAATTTTTATGGGTTGGACTCAAGATAATTTTAATTGGGTTTAATCTCAACTCGTTCAAGCCTCAACCCATATCAAAAGAATATTCAATTGAGTCCAATTTAATTTTTAATTTCAACCCGTTCTAAGGTTCTTTACTTGCACTGATTTAATATATGTTTTTATCTATTTTACATTTTCTATCAATTATCTATCAACTTGTAAATTTTTTTAATTATTAATTTTTTGAGTTGAAATGAAAATTGTGATTTTAAAATATAAATAATAATATGTTAGAATTATTGAGATTGAGCGGGTCAAATTGGGCGGGTCACGACTCAACCCAAATTTTAGCCCAACGTGTTTGAGCCAAAGTACATTTGGGCAAGTCACAACCCAACCCAATTTCTGTTTCAAACCATTTTAATATTCTCAATTTCAACCCAACCCCCAACACCTCCCCCCCCTTTTGACACCCCTAGGTTCATCTTGTATATGGTTAAAATTATTTTTTATGTATATATAGTAGATGTTAAACCCTCGACCACTAGTTTGTATGTCTACTTCTTCAGATTTTAAACTCCTTAATAAATATTTTGGCTTCGCCATTAATGATCACATGCAACATAAATATGCAATAAGATATTTGAATTTCATGTTTTGTCATATGTAAGGTTAGAATTCTTACAAAGTTGAAATTTAACAATTTTTTTCATTTATTTTATTTTTGGTGTGTGGGGGGGTGGCGTGGGTAGGTTGGGGCCAAATAGAAAAACCAAAGAAGTTTACCCAAAAGTCAAAACGAAAACCCAATTAGTTAGACAAACCAAAGAATAAACTGTCTTTTACTACAAATGATTTTAAGTCATTTTCAATCTTTTTGACTCTTTCTTTCGTTGCAATTTCCACACCGACATCTTTTTTTAATGTATGAAAATGGTGTAAAATCGATACTTGAATTATTTGAGCAAATCACGTTGGTTTGCAAAGTCGTATAAATCTTTTTCATTCAACTACTCATTAGTGCCAAAAAAAAACATTCTGTTTCTTAAATACACAAAACGGTGGTTACCAAATTTAATATTTGACATGTAGTATACATTTATTTATTTGGAATTTCCTCTATATTATTAACAGGATAATTAAAACTCTGTGATCATTAAGTGTGTATTTAAAGTATATATATCATAATAAAGTATCATACGGAACCTATAGAATTCTACTTTTATAAAGATAATTCCATACAGTGTTATCATTCTCTCTCCGACGAATCCAAAATCTCATAGCATACGGCATAATTCATTGTAACGTATGAGATTTAAATTTCGCATGACTATATTTTAATGTATTCATATAAGTTTTATATAGTTTTGAACTTTTTGTATATCAAAAGCTAGCTGTTGATGTGTGATTTTGTGCCATGAATTGTGACAGTGTTAAGTAGATCGCTACCTAAGGGGTGGGAAAGGGTTACCTCCTTATGGTAGAATAAAAGCTACACGGTGTAGAATCATTGAAAGTGACACATATAAGAAATGTGATGATTTATCGTAAGTGTGGAGTCGTTGAGAATGACAAATGAAAAGTGTGGTTTGTTATAAATTACCCAATGTAGAGTCGTTGAGGATGATAAATGTGAGAGTGGTGATGTGTTGTAATTTTTACGAGGTACAAGATTTGAACCATACAATATCGATA
>DF358584.1:56305-83467 GCA_000787875.1 Solanum virginianum
ATCGATATTGTAATGTATTTATGAAAGGTTCATGTAGCATTAAATTTTTCCACCTCAAAAGTTACTTTTTTAAGAATAATATAATTATTATCAAATGTACCAAGTTCAAATTCATAATTGATAGAAAAAAAGGTGTGAAAGAAGAAAAGATGCAAATTTTCAATATATTAGTACTTGAATTTCTTAAAAAGATGATATATAAATACATGTACCCGCGTTTACTTGAATATATATTTCTCTTTTTTTCTGAATAATAATAAGTATTTTCTACCAACAATAATATATACTCCATTTTTTGCTATATATTGTCAAAATGGTAAGGATGGTTCTCTGTTTGACCCTTATTAAAAGTCAACCTTCTTCTTGTGCTTACTCTAAATAATATCTTAGCAGGAGAATTTGAAGACATTTTACGCAATTAAATAATTGAAGAATACAACCTGCATATTATTTTTTTAAGAATAAAGTTACTAAAATTTTAATGCAAGCAAAAAAGTCCAAAACTTTTGACTTCTAAATAAGTTGATTTAGTCGCCCAAACGAATTACTAGAAATTTAGATCAATAAAAAAAAGTGAGACAATGTAACGCCATTAGATTGAAAGCAACATGTTTTACACATCCATTAATATAATAATTGTTTGGTTACTGTCCTATTAAAATAGTTTGAAGGAACACACACATACATGAAATCAACTATATGGACAATCTATCGTATCCCAATTCAGATATTTACTTGACGAAAATTTTAACTTTGATATCAATAATCGTATTACATTATGAAGGTGAAATGTGTGAGGTGTGGGGTGCACTAGGAATAGTTATTGAAAGTGAACTACTGCAAAATTAGATATTTATATCAAATTAATAAATATATAAATATTTTTTTGTAGCACTTAATTATGATTCATTTATTCATGTTTTCCCTTCTTTAAATCATTTAATCAATGTAAATTGAATTTATACCATTATTGATCTTTAACTTATTTTTTAGAGAAGAAATTAAAAATATTTTAATTAATGAATATTAAAAAAAAGTTAAGAAAGTATTTTCCTCCATGAGACCAAACACACCCCAAACGCTAATGTCTCCAATTTAATAATGATGATTTTCGTCTTTGGAAAATAATAAAGAGGTGAACGAAAATATCAAAGATACTAAATGCAAATCGAACCCGTACAAGATATGACGACAATATAGAGTACGTACTAGTAGTGATACCCGATTTTCTGGTATAGTCCTTGGGATTGGAAAAGGATGGTGGCATTTTTTTTCTCCGTTCGTATTTGATATTATCTTAGAATTTAATTAAATTTTAAATTTATATATTGCAATGTATTTTGCAAGTAATGTCATTTCTAATAAAAAGTTATTTATTTACGTGAGTTCACGTCTAAAACTTCTGGTAAAAGATCAAGAAATCGCATTCATCCCAAGAAATTAGTAAAATGGACAATTAATATGAGAAAACTATTTATAAAAAAATAATCTAATTAAATATTATTTGTATTATAAATAGTTGATTATTAATACATGTTATTTCACAAAATCAATGCATAAATGACACTACTCTTTCTATTTTACCTTTGATAGTTAATGAGTTTTGAAAAAATATGTATGTCCAACTAGAAGAACTACAAAAATAATTATTATACATTAAATAAGAGCAAAATAGTAAAATCATTTTTTCTCTTAATGCAAGTGTAATCACAAAAGGTGACATGTAAAAGAGACCGGAGGGAGCACTAAAATAGTAAATAGGATTAATGCTAGTTCAATTTTGAAATTTGAAGTTGATTTTATATAGATAAATCATGATAGACTGTACTCTCTCTGTCTCGTATTAATTGAATTTGTGAGGTAATGCATACATATTAAGAAAAATATTCAAAGATAAAATTTACACCATACTTTTCACTATTACCCTTTGTGAAATCATAAATATATAGTGTAATTTATCTCCTAAAAAATATAAAACTTCAATAAATGAAAGGTCAAATATAAAAAAAGTTTTAAACATTCTTTTTTAACTTTGAATAATTCAACTATTTTGAATATTAAATTTTTTTTCAAAAATTTAATTAATTTAAGATTGAGAGAGTATATTTTTCTTTTGTTTAAACTTGAATTCACTGTTTCATTTAGCATCATCATTTTACTATAATAAATAATTCTTTACTTAAAATTGATTACACACAAATTAAAGCTCAAATTAATTTTCTCCTACTCCAAACAAATGATCCCTAAACGTTTCGTTCTTTCTTTGAGCATCATCCCTATAATATTCCATCTCAACAAAAAAAAAATTAAGAAAAATAAGAGGATCGTACTTGCTTGTTCTTCTTCCATCTTCCATGTGCCAATTCCAATATTTTTTTCTTTAAACTAAAATCTCAATATAAATATAATATCCTTTTCAATGGCATCTAGTTATTTTCCCATTCTACCCTTCCTTGTCTCCCTTTACTCTTGTTATTGTCTTCTCAAAATAATTCAAAAGGATAATAAATCCCGCACCCCCACGCAGTTCACACACATCACCTGCCTTCCTCTTTTTCCTTGAGAGTTGAGATCAAGAACCAGAGCAACTTATAAATATAAAGTATTACCACTAACTAAAGTCTACTAATTGCTTAACATATATCTCTATCTTCCATTATCTTTTCCCTTATTCTATTCACTCTTCAACTTATTTATCTCTCTTTTTTCCTTCTTCTTCACATAAACTCATTTGATCCACCAATCAAACCAGCTGATCTACTATTTGTGAACTGTTTGTTTTTTGATTTTGCAAGTGAACCAGCAGGAATTTCTGTTTGTGGGGCTCATTTTTATGTTGTTCTAAACACAGGCGCATGTTGTAGATTCGTTTTTGGTTTGTGGGTCACTAAGTTTTATGGTTCTTGGTCATGAAGTCTTGAACTTTTTGTCTTGTGATGGTTTTGCTTCAAATGCTTGGTGAATTGTTGTTGAGTGTTTCTATTTTGGTAGTCAAATAGATGTGCTACTAGTTCATTCTTGAAGTTATTATAGGGGGAGTGTATTTGGGGTCTGGAAAATGGGATCTGCTAATGGGTTTTACTCTGGAGTAGAAGAGTTCAATTTGGAGGCGAAATGGTTAATTGATCCAAAGCTTCTCTTTGTTGGTCCTAAGATTGGAGAGGGTGCTCATGCCAAGGTGTATGAAGGAAAGTAAGTTTACTTTCTCTGCTTGCAAAATTGTGTTTTTGGCTGATCCACTCGTGGGATCACACTGGATATGTTGTTCTGGTTATTATTGTTGTACTGATTTGTGAGTGCTGTTTGTTTATTGAACTTTGAACTAATATTGATAGATTCTCTTGGTATGGCATTACTGTTTGATTTGATTCAGCTAGTTCAGTGGTTTAAATTTAGGAAAATGTTTGAGGAATTAAACAAAATAGCCTCTCTTAACTGCTTAAACTAAATATTTATGTTTGATTTATAATATGTATATAACAGTGTATAATCTATGTATATGTCGCGGAAAAGTAAACAGTAAATTCGACTGGCTCTTTGGTGGAAAAAAACACCAAAATGCTTTGCTATCAGGTATTGTCTGTAATTCTGAAGTGAGAGCGATTTAAAATTATGGGCTAGTTTGTTAAGTTAGTAATGCCTAAATTTCTAAAAGTATGCAGTTTGGTGCTCCTTTAGTTATCTTTCTTGGTTGGGTTCTTCTCAGATACAGAAACCAGAATGTAGCAATTAAGATTGTGCATAAAGGGGAGACGCCTGAGGAGATCGCCAAGAGGGAAGCTCGTTTTGGAAGGGAGGTTGCAATGTTATCCAGAGTTCAGCACAAGAACTTAGTGAAGGTTGCTTTTAAGTCCCAAACTTCTGTTTGGATATGATCTATTTGATGAGCGATTAAGGCAGTTAATTGAATTGCTGACACTGGTTATGGTTTTCATTTTATATTTCATTTACAGTTCATAGGAGCTTGCAAGGAGCCTGTCATGGTCATTGTGACTGAACTTCTTCTCGGTGGGACGCTGAGGAAATACTTGCTGAACATGAGGCCAAGGTGTTTGGATACTGCTGTTGCTATTAGATTTGCCCTTGATATAGCTCGTGCAATGGAGTGCTTGCACTCTCATGGTATCATTCATCGTGACCTAAAACCTGGTAACCAATACGTCTTTCTCACTGGATTTCTTATTTATTGTTAAAGTCAAACTATTTCAACTGACAAGCGGTGATGGTTAAATTTTCTACGCACTTAACAGTTTGAACCATGTCTCAAACTGCTCATGTTAACAAATAAGTTGAGACATGAATAGAACTCCACATCCATTTCAAGCTGGTCCGGAATCACCACCGATCTTGTAACCTTTATGTGGTCTTGATCTCTAGTAATGTGTTTGATGGTCACACACTTTAATATGGTATCAGAGAATGCAGAGGTCCTGGGATGGGATCTTACTGACACCCATTATCAAAAAAAATTCCACGTGCTTGGCCCATTAAAAGGAATCAAACACGCTCGTGAAGGGACATGTTTACAATACAAATGGGAAAAAATGTGCTCTCTCTATAACAACTTAAGCTTTTACATGAAATGGTCACATACTTCAATAGCCCCTCTATGCTAAAAACATTACTGGTTAAGTAATTTCATATGACAGATGGTTCCAGATCACTAATAAGCAATAAAGTTCTTTCTTGCCTCCTTTGCTTCATGTTGTGGCCTTCGTTTTGCTAAGTCTTCTGCTCATTAGAACAAAGAAAAGTCGTTTTTCAAGCCTCCATTGGCTTTGCTACTCACTGTTCCTATTTTTGTCTGGGAGATAGTAGAACTGATAAGGTAATTACTGATAGTAATCTTAAGATTCTCTTGTTGGTCTCATCTTATGGAACTAGATTCTTGGCAATATTACCAGTACACGGTCGATGGGAGCAGCTGAATTACATAAGAAACTTTTAACTGGAATAAATTCCCAGGAAGTGCTTCAGAAGAAGATGCTTCCACATCATTCTTTGTAATAAAGTGGTTGAGAAGATGCTTACACATCATTCTTTAAAATGAGATGCATAACATTCTTCAATATAATTTTTTTTTAATGAAGTTATGAGTTATATTATGGAGGCATCAACAAGATGCGAAATTTCAAGTTTTCTGCCTTGGCCTAGTTGTGTGACTTATACTTGTCTAAGTTTAGCAGTGATTTCAAACTTTACAAGTTTTCTCTGCTAACTGAACCCGTTGATAACATTTATGGATATTGCTATTCTTTTCAAAATAGCAATGCTGTTAGTATCATTTTTTTTTAAAAAAAATTGGATTCTGTTTGTATGTACTTCAAGAGAACTTGCTTTTGACGGTGGACCACAAAACTGTCAAACTTGCGGATTTTGGTTTGGCAAGAGAAGAATCGTTGACAGAGATGATGACTGCTGAAACTGGAACCTATCGTTGGATGGCTCCAGAGGTTGATTCTTGAACCCCTGTGCTTATTAATATATTTTCCATTCCTTTTCTCATCTCCTATGGCTATACAACTTACTTATCACTCTCCTTTTTGTGGCAGCTCTACAGCACGGTCACTTTAAGACATGGCGAAAAGAAGCATTATAATCACAAAGTAGACGCCTATAGTTTTGCAATTGTCCTGTGGGAACTTGTACATAACAAATTACCATTTGAGGGCATGTCTAATTTGCAGGCTGCTTATGCAGCTGCTTTTAAGGTAAACATCCTCTCTCCCTATTGGTTTTTGTCATCTAGTTATCTTAATAATTCTTGTGTTGAGATCATCATTGTAATTTTCCTGAACTAAAAGGATGAGAGAGGTTAAGATGTGATAGCATTTAGTTGGTTCACACCACACTGCCTCCTTTACAAAGGGCACATCAAAGATTAAATTGGACCACTGGGACACTTGTACTACTTTGGCTGATTGGGCTTTTATTTTACAAATGTTTGTCCCACAGCTGCCGACTTAAAAGAGTTTTTTTGTCTGAAAGCACCTACCTTTTGACTGAAAAACACAGATACGTGGATAATTACCATGCAGAAACTTGGGACCCAGTGGCCCAGGGATTTGGTCTAGCGGTAAGAGTGTAGCGCATGATATGTGTATACGCAAGCTTATATTTCAGTAGAAAATGGAAGAGGGAAGGTCCATCATACGGAGTTCTGAACCGTGCACCGCTTGAAAAATAAGATAAATAAGAAAACTTGAGACCCATGCTTGGTTTCTATAACAATTGGAAAGCTAGGTCTAGTCTTAACATTGTCCTGCAAGAAGGTTAGATAACAATTATTAGCTGTTTGATTTTGCTTAACCAAGTTTATACCTCGTGTGTTTTGCAGAATGTGCGACCAAGCGCGGATGATCTTCCTGAGGATTTGGCTGTAATTGTGACTTCATGTTGGAGAGAGGATCCAAACACTCGTCCCAACTTCACTCAGATAATACAGATGCTTCTACATTTTCTGTCTTCAGTTTCACCACCGGAACCAGTTATACCAGCTAGGATTTTCACTTCAGAGAATCATGTCTTACCACCAGAGTCTCCGGGTACCAGTTCCTTAATGGCCAAGCGTGGTGACTCGGTTGAAACCCCTAAAACACCAATGGAGAATCAGCCAAGAGGATTCTTCTTCTGTTTTAACCAATGCTACTGATCCCCAAGGGATAAGTTTGTTAATTACCTAGAAGATACACTCCAAGTTCAGCTATCTTTTAGCAAGCTCACAATATGTTTAGCCCAGATATGTCACTAGATAACTTAGCTTTTGGTTTTTCTTCCTCTGCCTCCACACAAGATAAAAGGTACCCTTCTGAGTTTTGCTGCTATAGTAAAACCAGCCACAGGAATTCAAAGGTGAAGTTGCTGCAGGAAGATGCATGATGTAGACTCGTTTAACACGCAGGAACGTGTTCTGACTTAATTGTGAGGAGTCTCTGGATGCTGGAGTTGGGTTGCTGTGATGTATATTATAGTTGTAAAAATAAGGTCCATCCAAAGACCTGCACTCCAATCTTTTGTTAAACCTCAATCGACTCTTTGTCATTTTGGTGCTTATACTTGTTGCGTTATACTTTCTGTCACTTCCCTTCATCTCTTCATATGAATTGCTTAATATAGCTGTTCTGCAAAATATTAGGATCTCGCTAACATTTCACCAAGTGTAAGTTATAATCTTCCATCCAGCTATTGGATAAAAATGAGTCAAAATAGTGTAAACCGGCTGGTCAAAATACTATACTTCTGACAAATAAGAAATTTTGAAGAACTTAACAGTAGTAATAATTTAACAAAAATACCATTACTAACAAAATAAAGAGGTGGAGAGAATGGTTATGGCTCGCTAGCCTGATGAATCTTAGTTTGTTCAAATTTGATGCGATCCATTCATTTACCAGCTTCAACAATGATTTAGAAAACAATTTATTCCTATATGATACTTTTAACAGATTTTTTTTTTTTAAGGATTTATGGGTATTTCAAGGAAAAGGACAGTAGAGGTTGGGTGGAAATAATTAGGAGTTGGATCTTTTGTGCAGACAGTGAAAGTTAATGTTTGTTTCGTCCACCATTGAAATTACTAAATCGGAACAAAATTTTGGAGGACTAGGGAAGCAATTATTTAGACATTCAGTACTCGCTTGTCGGCCCCATGGAACAAAAATTAAACGCCGTTGCGGGGGATCGAACCCGGGTCACCCGCGTGACAGGCGGGAACACTCACCACTATACTACAACGACTTTATTGATATTTTGGTATCAAATATTAATTAATATCATGATGTCCAACGCCAGCACGTTGTGTGACTTAAAAGATAGATTGGGACGAGTATATTTTGCAGTTCAGATATTTACTTCAAATAGGAATTGGATCACTATGTTCTTCAACTAAAATTAATCAAATTATTGCACTAATTTCTTTTTGTGTGGAACAATTGCTATCGAAAAAAGATCAAAAAATGCATTCAAATGGCGAACAAGACAACTATATTTGAGCTCTCTTGTGCTTATTCTGTCGTCGTTGGTTTAGTAAGCTAAGCATCCTTTATCAGTAAAAAACAAACTTCCCATAGATTGTGTTTTCAAAAAAATTAGTGATTGTACCAAAAGGGTTATACTAGTACTCAAGAAGTCATGTTTGATCATATGTGTGGGCAATTAATATACAGCAGTGCGTGTGCATTGGATTTCAATTTTCAAGGAACATGTTAACTTTTGCCTATGTGCTGGTTTAACTTATGCATCAAGAAAATTGAAGGGTTCTTGATTTTCTTGGTTTGTGAAACTTTTCCCAGCCCGTTATAAGTGTTTGGTGAGATTAATTTTTTTTTACATATGCATATTTGTGTATTTACAGATTCTAGAAGTTGTTATTGTCCAATTCCACCTCACTCGTTCGACGTTTCGATTGATGATTAGAAAATTGATGTTATTTTGTTGGAGATTCACATATTTGTAGATTGCTAAGCCTTACAAATAATTGATTGATTATTTTTTTAAGACAATTTGTTTATAATTTTCATTCATTAATTTTCTTTTAGCAAAAAGATAATTCACTAACCTGTTCCTTCCAAAAAGATATTTCTTTTCCTAAAAGACATGCCTATTCTAAACAGATGAGTCTGTTTAGAACAAGTGCATTTGCAAATAGTTATAAATTTCAAGATGCTTTGCCTCATTTTAGCAAAAAAAAAAAAGAAATCTCCTACTTTTGCAAAGCAAATAGAAATTAAACATTTCTTCTGTTCTTCTGCATAAATTTTTTTCTATCGAAACAAGTGTCGTATTATATGCTCTGTTTTTGAGTTTGTTGAACTTTTGCAATTTCAATTATCAATATTCCAGAACAAGGTTCCATTCTATTCTAAGATGAATTAATTCAAATCTTGGACAATCGCGAGAGGATTAAATTTTTTAAAGAAAACTCAATTTTAAGTGGGCTTGAAACGAAACTTTTCTTTCATTATTTTTCTTTTTTTATGTTTATGTTTATATTTCGATGGCAGGAACATTCACATAATTTCAACTAGGATTAGATTTTGTATGCACGCAAATATATTTGCTACATTTTGAAAGGAAAATATTACCACATTTTAAATAAAAATAGTAAAATCATGCTATGTTTTGTAAAGCATACGATAAAATATTGTAAAAACATACGACAAGATATTGTAATTCTAATTAATTATTAAAAGAGTACAGATACAATTTTCAAATAAAATTAATTAATACCACACAAAAAATGAAGTATATAATATAGCTCCATTTCCACACAATATGAAATGTCACAAGAACAATAACCACCAAAACACGTTTATACAACATTTTATCATGAAATCTATGTAATTGAACTCATGAAGCTACAAAATTGTAATTAAAAAGATTTTGAGTATAAAAAAATAATATGGAAATGTAAGAGTGAAATGTGTTAAAAACCTTGTCTTATTCAGCTGATAAATGCTTGACAATTATTACACGTGTCAAACATCGACAGGAGAAAAGCAAATAATTATTCTTCTGCACTCTGCAGCGAATCCAACTATTGGATTTTCTTGTAACCCAAAACGAAGAAAGTTCTCAATAATTTAAAATAAAATAAGATTTTATCATGTACGTCTTGAATAATAGTACTCATTAATTTAATTTTAGTGCAAATATCCACTGCAAGAAAATTCTTTTTTCTTTTAAAAAAACATGGTGATATATGAATATTCTTTCTATCAATCTCCCAGTCTAAGGTAAGAGACATTTAGAAAGTTATTCTTGATAAATCATCAATTTAAAAATAAACAATCCACAATAATCTATAAGAAATAATGGAAGTATGAAATAACAAAAAAAAAAAAAAAAAGGTCCCAATAGTTCTTTCATTTCTAGAAATAGAATTCTAGCTATCAAATTTGTTCCATCTCCTTAATCAAGATATAAAGATAGTTATGGTTCAAGGAAAGGGGTGAAAATTTCCAGTTATAGTTCTTTTTGTTTAGTAGTTCAAATAATAGGAGTCATATAAGTCCAACCTATTACTTATATTTCATCCGTCTTAATTTATATGATATTTTTAATTTGACACAAAATTTTAATTAAGAAAAGTTTTTTTTTAAATTTATGGTCTAAAATAGTCATTAACTATCTATGTGGTTATAAAATACTTTCATTAAGGGTAAAATAAAAACTTTAAAGTTAATCAATTAAATGTATTACATAAATAAAGAACAATTTTACTAATTTATCTTTTTTTTTTGTAGAAACTATACAAACTTATTACATTTAAAAAATAAATATAAGGATAAAATAATTTTTATTTAATACATTGACAAACAATTTAAAATAATTGTCTGTAGTAAGATAAGGCAACTAATATAAAATGGATAGACTAATTGCATTACCCCTCCATTTCAAATTTCAAATGTATCAAAATATTTTTTAATTTTATGGCTATAAATATATTATGTAAAAAATTGAAATTAAAGTGTTGCAAAAAAGAAAAGTCACTTTTCTAGGACTAAAAAAAGGTAGATCATTTGGAGAAAGTATTATTATTAATAATAATATAATTTCTCAATTGTATTATGGAATTTAAGGGGTCATTTGATAAAGCATATTGGGGAAAATAATACATGCATTAACTCTTTGTATTAGTAATACTTTACTTGGTACATTTTTTTATAATATGCATAATAGTTCTACACTATATTGTGCATTAATGATTATATATTAATACTATAGATTTCTACGCATTAATAATACAATGATTTTAATGCATGCATTAACATGATTAAAGACTAAATTATCCCTCAAAACTTTTTAAAATCTTTTCTACCATAAATATGGAAGGTATTTTCGTAAGTAAATTTTTTAATGCAATGCAAGTTATTTTTAATTTTAATACAATGCAAGCTATTTTTAATGCGTCAACCAAATAACACATAAAAATATTTTATGCATAATTAATACAAATATAATTAATAATGTATTACTAATACAAATATTATTAATATAATCTATTATTAATATAATTTATTTAATATTATTTTTATACCTCTATCAAAACGATCAGATATTTCAACAAGGGAAAGACAAATCTACTCAAAAGAATAAAGAGGGAAAAGACGAAATCAGAAAACAAAAAAACATTTCCATTTATAGCTTGGGGAGCAAGAAATTCGGGTCAGATAAATTTACCGTTTTAACATCATTACCCATTTTTATAGGGAGACACTTAACCTCCAAACCTATGTCCACCCCCAGACCCAAGGTTCGGTCAACTCTGGGCCCAACATGAAAGCCTATGGTTCGGAAACATCGTTGAACGCAATGCTCATCCGAACCTAAGACTCGGAATCCTAACCTCAGAAGATAAATTTTCCCGCTCATTCACACCCCATCAGTCCAGCTTGCTTAGTCCAGTGGAGAAAGGGGAAAAATTGAGGGCACTATAAAACCAGAGTTTCTCTCTTGTTCGAATGTTTTAGTAGATGCATTAAAACTCAGATTAAGCGATTGTTCTTGAAAAAACTTTCAATCCTTTATGGGAAGGTGAGGATGAACTTTTGTCATGGAATCTAAAGATCATGTTTTTAGGCGAAAAACTGTTCTGGGCTTGATTCGGTTCATCAAAGATGATCTAAAAATTGAATCTTTTAAAGAATTTTGGAACGTTTTCACTTTAAAGATCATGTTTTTAGGCGAAAAAATTGTTCTGGGCTTGATTCGGTTTGATCAAAGATGATCTAAAAATTGAATCTTTTAAAGAATTTTGGAATTTTTTTTTCTATCTTTTTGGTAGCTTTCGTTGTAAGATTTGTGTTTGCTCCTGGGGATAATGCTGAATAAGTACTGTAGCTCATTAAAGATTTTGGGTTATCTGGGTTTTGCTTTATTCTTCGTTTTGGAATGCGAAAGGTGTTTGAGTTCTCCTTCATCAGATTGTTTAACATACTTGAAAATGTTCAAGCGTGTTCTGTGTTTGCTGGGTTATCAGGTGTTTGAGTCAAATCAAAACCTCATCTTGAAATTTGTCTATTTACCTTTTCTATATGTTGGTGTCATAGAAAGATTTGGAAAAGTTGCCCTTAAGTCTCAACTGATAGTGAAAAAAGATGAAATATTGAATTTACCAAGAGTGATTAGTGAACTTACGGTTAATTGTTAAATTACACTAGATAGTTTGTTGTATTCTTAATTGTTAGGTATCTTTCCTATAAAGTGTCAAATGAAAGTTTTTGAATTTGTTGGATGAGATTGTAGTTCCTTTTGTCTCTTATGTCACCATAAGATTATCAGTTGGTCTTGTTAAAGTGGGTTAGAGGCGTACATTGGTTGGGGAATGGACTACTGGTTTGCTTATACGGACTTAGACAATCTTTTCGTTATAAGCTAGCTTTTTGGGTTGAGTTAGGCTGGGTGCCTTATCTTTACATGGTATTAGAGCCGGTACATCCTCCTTTGGACTCCCGGTTCATGCTCCAGTTGGACCCTGGGCATGGAGGTAATGCTAAAGTGGGTTAAAGCTCCACATTGATTGGGAAATGGACGGGTGATCTGCTTAACTGGACGTGGGAAATCTTTCCCTCACTAGCTTTTGGGTTGAATTAGACTTAGATGCCACATCTTTACAGGTCTAATCTATTTTTTTTCCCAATTGATCCAGATCTTGGCTTATTGATGGCAGAGGACTTGCGAGTAAGGTTAAAAATGCTAATGCCCCTGCTGCAGAACAAATCAAAGATTGTGGGGCAAAGCGGCTATGCCCAAACTGCAATTACTGTATTGATAACAATGATGTAAGCTAATTTGCACCTCTTATAGTTTTCTTTACAGCTATGTCATACTGTTTAGTCTAGCTGAAAATCTCTCTTGTAAAAAAGTTCTTTTTCCTCCCTGGTTCAAGATTAGGCCAACAAATAGTTTTATCATAAATTAGTTGCTCAAAGCCTGCTTCAATAGTTTGCTGCTTTCTGATTCAGGTTTCTCATGAATGGCCTGGTCTACCTGTTGGTGTGAAATTTGATCCATCTGATGCAGAGCTCGTGGAGCATTTAGAAGCGAAGTGTGGGATGGGAAATTCCGAGCAACACAAATTCATTGATGAGTTCATCCCAACTCTTGAGTTTGATGAAGGGATTTGCTATACCCATCCTGAAAATCTTCCTGGTTTGTAAAGGACCCAATTCTTTGATATACTAGCTTATGTTTGCTTTAACTGCATTAATCAATGTCAATAGACTGCGCTGTGGACATAAATAGAGGGTAGGCTATAGTGGTTTTCAGGGTTGCATTTACCTAGAAACGAAAATGTAGCAAAAGTTAGTTATTGTAACAAGTTGCTTATTCCGAACTTTAAGAAGTTGCTCTTCATCTTTCCAATTTTTGTGTTGAGATCTGGCAATCATCAATATGTTGTGGTTGATTTTCATTCCTCCATCTCTTATTTTGTTTCAGGTGCCAGAAAGGATGGAAGTAGCATTCACTTTTTTTATCGCATTACTAATGCATATGCAACTGGTAAACGGAAGCGTAGAAAGATTCATGATGAAAATAATTTGATGAAAGAACATGTCCGCTGGCACAAGACGGGAAAGACCAAGGTTGTTATGGAGAATGGGCTCCAAAAAGGATGTAAGAAGGTCATGGTTCTTTATCAAACTACTAAGAAGGGGTTGAAGCAGGAAAAGACTAATTGGGTAATGCATCAGTACCATCTGGGCACTGATGAAGAAGAAAAAGAAGGTGAATATGTGGTTTCTAAAATCTTATACCAGCAGCAAAAGCAATCCGTCAAGGCCAATGATTTTTGTGACAATGAAGAAGCCAGTGTGGGTGCAAATCAAACTGAGCCTACAACTCCAAAGACTGTTACACCCAATCCCCCCCGAGATGGAGAAACACCTTCCTGTGATGATATTGTGGATGGCTCTTTTCCCATGTCACCCGATCAGGTAGAAACAATTTGATGATGCAGTTGCATCATTGGCTGTTCTGTACATTATTTATGTTCTACAATTGCATGCATTTGATTCATGAATACATTTTTTAAGTGATTATTTACCTATACGCATTTTGCCAGAAATTTTTCCATACATTGATATTTGTTTTGATGTTTAGGAAGTGGAAGTTGCGAAAGAACCAGGGCAGCCTTGTGATGCTAAAATTAAATGTGAAATGGAGTACTCCACATGCTTGGCTGGAGAATCACAAGCAGCTGATGCAAATGATGTTGATGATTCTCTTTTATGCGATGAACATAATGATTATTCATTTCTTGATAGTTTTGGACCCAATGTTGGCCCTTCTGCGGACTACACTCATAGCACTTGCCATTTACCACAAGGTAATGGTAACACAACCTGTGGAATTTCAGAGTTGGATAACTTGGAATTGGACACTCCTCCAGACTTTGAACTTGCAGTAAGTTTCCCATCCTTGCATGTTCTAATGAGTTTTTTGTTTTATATGCATAACAACATCTACAATTGAATCTGATGTTGTGTTCTACCAGGATTTGCCTTTTGGTTCTCAAGAGACTATCTTTACTTGGTTGGACCGGCTATAGAGATGACAAATACTTTGTTGTTCATGGCAATGCAATAATTCTTTATGCATTTTCCCACCAGAAGAAAGGATGAAACAGAATTATTGGTTGTTATATCCTACAATGCTGGAAGATATACAAGTTGAAGGAGTTGTTGCAAGAACCTATTATAATCAGTATTTGGGAATTGGAACTGTTAAAAAGTCAGCTTAGTGACATGGCTCAAATTTTAATTTAATGTCCTGATCTCTCTTGTTAAGACTTTCTCATATCCTCTGTGTTCTGTTCAGCATGTTCTGATCCCCAAATACTTTAGGAAGTTTCTCGTTTGTACTAGATTGTTTTTCTCTCTCTAAATGTTTGGATTATTCTATTGCTTTCTAATGCCTCTTTCGTTGTGTCTGATTCCATTCATTGTGATATGAAAGAGACTGCTCTGTTATTGTAGGATCTGTGACCACCGGGACGCCGGCCATTCATTGTGATATGAAAGAGAAGTTTGGAGTTTTAAAAGGTAAAATGCTTGTATATTTGCTATAGGCGAATATGTTTTTGCATTATTGGAGTTTGTGCTTTTTTGCACGACGGGCATATATTCAAGCTACATAGTTCTATTGTTTTGACAACAGATGGGTGCAACCGGGTCATTACTAAGTAT
Source organism: Solanum virginianum (assembly GCA_000787875.1). Classification (NCBI taxonomy): domain Eukaryota; kingdom Viridiplantae; phylum Streptophyta; class Magnoliopsida; order Solanales; family Solanaceae; genus Solanum; species Solanum virginianum. The sequence continues at coordinate 71,494 of DF358584.1, forward strand.
AATTATTTTATATTATCATTATTAGAATAATTTACTCTTAGGGGTCTTTTGGTGTGAAGTATAAGTTATAATAATTTCGGGATAAAATGCTGGATTATTTTATCTCATGTTTGGTTCGAGGTATAAGATAATCCTTGGATTATTTATCCCATCATTTTTGTCTTAGTGATGAAATAAGATGGGATAACTTATTCCAGGCTAACTTATCCCAGGATAACATGTTACAAACCAAACGACCCCTTCTTATAGTTACTGCCATTTTGCATTTATAGAAGACTCCTCCTATTGTAAGAGTCAATTGTTTAGGAGTATATGGAGCAATTATGTTCTGTAAGTTTAATTGTAGGTTGTTATTTATTGTATTTAAAGTTTGGAAGATTAAGGAATACAATCCTCTTTCGATTATTCTCTATCTGATTTTATATGCTATCAGAGCCTCTAGCCTTTTACGAGTTAGATCCTTTTTCTTTCCCTATACTCTCTCCAGTTATTATTAACTCAGGTGATGTCTTTGCTTCTTCACCTATTGTTTATGTGGTACAATTCAATTTCATATCTCAGTTAAGGTAATCACAACTTCTCGAGTTGGAAAGCACAACTTGTGATGCAACTCAATGGTCATCGACTCATTGGACATTTTGATGGATCAAAATCGGCACCACCAATGACTGTTACTCAAGGTAACCTTACGATGCCAAATCCCACATAAATTTGGTTTTCTCAGGACCAACTAATCCAACAAGCAATGATGGGATTTATAGATCCCATCATTGTGCCTACTATTGCCGCATCTCTATCAGCTAAGACAACCAGGGAACTTTTTCACATGGCTTACGCAAATAAGTGTCACACTCGCATTTTTAGCTTGCGCGACCAATTGCAAAACATCAAGAAAGCCTCTAAATTTGTTATGGAATACTTACAAGAGGTTCGATCTCTGTCTAATACTCTCAGACTTGCTGGATCAAATTCGTTGCGACTTAGAGTGCAATCTTTACACGTATGCTAGTGCCGATTAGGCAGGAGACCGAAATGACAGAGTATCCATATCAGGCTATGTTCTTTTCTTTGGGCGCAATCCTCACAATTGGTCGTAAGAAAAGCAACAAGCTATAGCTCGCTCATCTACTGAAGCAGAGTACAAATCAGTTGCAAATGCTCTTGCGAAACTCACATGGTTGCGCAACTTGCTCAATGAATTGTGTATCACCATTCCAAATACATCCACAATCTTCTGTGACAATGTATGAAACATATTGTTGTCGACTTTTGTTATGTTAGGAACCAAGTTCAAGCGCATCCGATTTTATCAAGCACACTCATGCTTGTGATCAACTTGCCGATACACTTACCAAGCCATTGCCAAAACCAACCTTTGTAAGGTGTCATTTCAAGTTAGGCATTGTTACACCACACCTAACTTGAGGGGGGTGTATTAAGCAATTATTTCATATTATCATACTATTATAGTTACTGCTTTTTTTGTATTTGTAGAGACTACTCTTATTGTACAATTTTATTATTTCTGTATATCAGTAGAAGACTCCAACTGTTCAAGAGTATACGTAGCAATTAGATTCCTTAAGTTAAGCTATAGATTGTTATTTATTATGTTTAAAGCTTGGATGCTTAAGGAATAAAATCATCTTTTGACTACTTCTCTCTATTTGATTTTATAATCACAAGGGTCTGTTACTAACTTCTTTCATATGGATTGCTTTGCATCTACATGTTTAAGCATGCACAATAATACATATTTAAGTCCCTCACCATGCTTGTCAGATGAACAATGTTGGTGTATAGAATTCTTGTGATACAAAGTTCAAAAGTGATGATTCTTTGGTATTGATGAAAAAGCTTCAAGAGATATTCAGGTTTTATATACAAAAGGGGTCTGAATTTTTACTTGTATATTCAAGTTTGGAAGACAAACTTCACATAGGTAAAAAAAAGGTACTATGTGGTGAGCAACAATATCAAAGTTTCATCATGAAAAGGCAAAAAAACAAAATGACTTCTTGATTCATGGATGAGATTCAATACCTGCAAAAACTTGAGGGAAAAAAAAAAAGAAGATTAACACTAGTACATATCGAATTTCCATCTTGGAAACAAATGACTACTTGCTTCAAAAAAGAATTGTAATCTTAGATTTTGAACATGAAAACAATTGTTTGACAGATGGAAATGGGGCATTTGTCTGCAAGAAGATAACAACTGTTTGATAGGAATCAAACTGCCCAAATATCAAGTTACCAACAAGAAACTCAAATTGTCTATGCAAAATCTAAAAAACCACAATATTTGGCTACCAGCTGAGCTCAATTCTTTTCCACAAACCTTCTATGCAATAAAGTTGGGAAAACAAGATTTATAAATTGGAATAAATGTCTCTAACAGGAGCAAAAGTATAAGAAAACCAATTCTACAATGAAAAAGCCAGAGCATTGTCACTCAAAGAGTCCTATCTCACCCAAAAAGACAATATACACCCAGCCGCTTCCCTGAATACTATTTTTACCTACACTTTGTTGCATATAAGGTTTTAACTGTATATAGCACAGCCACACAGCCATCATCAATTACCTGATAAGAGCCCCTCAAGGTGCAACATAAAAATTGGCACATGAACACCTCTTATGTTACAAAAATGCACCCAAATTTGTGGCAATGACTTAGCCACTTTCTCTTTTGCAATTTCCAGGCAATAGATACTTATACTTGTCAGGATTATCCAGCAGATGCGCAGGAAGATGCACAGCTGAGTAAGAATGAGGTAGAGGTCCCATGTTACTAATGATATCCTTGAAGGTGTACTCCTCAGGAAGCATGTCATATAAATCAGCCCCTTGACAAATGATATCTTGTATTCTTCTAGGGTTCAAATAATGCAAGAACCTCACTCTGTCAGTGTGGCTATAAGCTTTCATTTTGAATATGAAGTCAGAGATGTGGCGGAAACAAAAGCTACAATGCCAACCTGAATCTGCCAAAAGGTAATCAGTCTGGCGATAGTGTACGTATCGAGTCTTGCCACTCTGATACCTGTGGACTGAGGCTCTCCAACTTCTGTGCTTAAGCTCAAATTCAAAAGAGTACAAGTAATTCCTCAAATGAAGGTGAAGAATCGGAGGAATGTCATCGCACCATCTTAAAAGATTGATGGTGTGCCTGCTAGGAATTTCATCAACATCAGACATTATCAACAAATCATCATCCTCTATTCCAGCTATTCTCAAAAGCTGGTCCAGCGCTACTCTCTGATATGCCTCCTCAACAAACGGATTTTCACCTTTTCTGAATCTTCCTCCAACGGTTCCATAAGTCAATCGTGGTTCAACAAACTTAAATTGGTCCCGGTTAATAGCAAAAGTAAACGGCTTGGGCAATCCAGTAAACGTGGAGTTTGACTCAAGAAGAACAAACTGTGTGATGTAAGGATACAACTCTTTCCATCTGATAGTAAGCATGTCCACTTCATTACTAAACAAAACAGCATCATAGACACGCCTAGGATATTCACGAATTCCCCATCCATGCTGTTTGCAAAGATTCTCCATTGAGACATTCTCATGATAATAGTGGGTAACTTCAACAAAGGGCTTCGGAGGAGATTGCCATATTGGGCGTAGGAAGTAAGTAATCTTCTGTCCATGTAAGTATATACCAACCATACATACTGGCACAAATACAAACAAAAAGAGAATAGCCTTTAAATCCAATCCTCGAAGCATACACCGTAGTCTTGACATGCTTACTATTCCAGGGGTAGACTGCTGCATATCAAAAAGATAACAACTTTTAAAAGATGCAAATAGCAACAAACCTTTGAAACAATCAAATATTCACATATTCATTTATCCAAACCCTAAGGATTTCCCAAATATCTTGCAAGAGGAGAACAATATATTAAATTTTTGTTTCGAAGCTTTTTTATCCACTTATGAGAACCACAAGAAAACCATCAATTTAGATAATATGCACATGGATAACTAAAATCATGGATTTTCCCAAAACCACAACAGACCCACAAATCCAGAATCTCATAACAATATAGATATGGTAAAACAACCAAAATTGCATATTTGTTCTTTCAAAATCATTGGGAGCAACCCCATATCACCCGCCCAATTCAAGATTTTAGGGTTCATATGCAATTCATGTCAATACCAGAATGAAAAAACACATATTTCATAATTCCCCAGAAACCCAACAACAACAAAAAAAAGGATCTTTGCCAAAATTCCAAACTAATAAATGGTAATTAAAAATCAATCAGGGAAAAAGGTACCTCGCCACAAACGTCTTCACAAAAATCGTCACTTTTCTTTGAGGGGTAATAAACATCAGACACCATTAGCACCACCAAGATATTATATTTCAAAATCTTCCTCTTAAAATGGCCAATGAAACTCTGGCTTCTTTCAATTTCAAATTTTTTCCTCTCTTTCAAGATTTTTGTCACCTTCTGCAAAATTGAGAAGATAACAAATTATGAAAAGAGAGATTTTTTTTTTCGAAAGAAAGAAGCAACCTCCCTCTTATCTCAATTTACAGCAATGGAATTGCCATTATCAATGAGAGGGGGAAGTATTTTCTAAATTTTGTTTGTGGATTTTCTACTTAAGAAAACGCTAAATTATAGCCGTTTGTTGGGTTCTTCCTTCTTTTCTTCTATAATTTTGACACAGTGTCTATAGATGACGACAATATATAGAGAGCCACCAATACACCACACCCCCACCCCCTATTTCCTCCTCCACCTATGAAAAGGAAAAACAATGATGTTTTTTTTTTTTAATAAAGATTCCTAGTCTAACTGGAAAAAGAATAAATAATATTCCGAATTTGAAAAATTAATCTCATATAAATAAATTCTACTCCAGATAGGATTGTTTCTGTCCTATTTTTTTTTTTTTCTTTTTTGAAATTAATTGATTACTATTTTACGTGGGGAGAACTCTATGGCATATTCCTGATATTTATTACTACTAGTAGTACCATTTTATCCATTTTATTCCTCATATTAAATTTTGTTTTTCTTTTAATATGTGTGATATAATCTAATAATTTAATTATTTTGAAACAGAGGAAATAGTGAAGTGATTTATTTATTTATTTTAAATTTTAAATCTTTAAATTTAAATTATGAATGTGAGATTGCTTTTGATATTGAGCAATTTTATCCTTAATTTGAAATTTTCCTATGCAAGTTTAAAGTGATAAGAATTTCAAAAGGCAGATATCAAATATCAATGCTCTAAATTACTAAAAGAAAAAAAAAAGGAGTAAAAGTATGTCAATTATAATGTTTGAAGACTTGAACCAAGTCTAGCACAAGTTGAACCTATATTAATTAGGTCACAAATTACTGTAATAAGTGACATGGCAACAAGGGTCCCCATTAATTTTTTGTTGTCAAATTTTAATTTGTTACACTTATTAAGAAAATAACTATAAATAGATTAAATTTATCATTTTATCTTATTAATTTATTATTATAAACTTTCAAATATATTTACTCATTATATGTTTTAAAAATATTAATTTAATGACAATAAATTGAGGATATAATAGAAAATATTTGTCCTGCCTTGATTTGTCCAAAATGACAAGTAAAAGTGAAAATGAAATTAGAAAATTTTTTACAACTAAAAGTGATAGGAAGGAGTAAGATAACAAGTGGTTTTATTAACACTACAACATTGCAATTTTGAAAGATAAATTAAATTGTATTAATTTAATATTTTAATATAAAAATAAGATACTAAAAAACTATACAGAGTATTATAAATTATATTTTTTTTAATATCATTATGTTAAAAAATACATATTTAAATATTAATCAAACTTCATATCATTTAAATCTCATGAAAGAAAATATGACAACTAAAAAGGAATGAAGGAAATATTAGCAAGTCATAATTTTATTTGTTAATTGAAGGGGAGCGTTGAATTAATTGGTAAAGTTATTGTCATGTGTGGTCACGAGTTCATGACTTGAAAATAGTGTCCGATAGAAATACAAAGTAATGCTGTGTAGCCCTTCCCCAAATCTAAGCTAGTATTATTGCTTAGGAATTAAGTGAAGGAAAAAAGAGACCCTCGCCATGTCAATAAACAAAATATTGGTTGGTTGATCATATTGAGAAATCATAAATTAAAAAATAATTTTGTCGATTCACCCTTAAGAACTTCTTTTGACTTACAAACAAGTATAAACACTTTAAAAAAAGATTAATTATAAGAGTAATATTAAAAAAACAATTAATTTTTTTTAATTTAATAAAGCAATGCACTAATATGAAATAACTATGTTTAGTATAGTGATCGATACAACAGAAATGATACCTCGTAATTGACATATATTGAATTTATTTTACTCAAATTACTAAATTTAGCCTTAGTGGAAAATAACATATATTCTCATTAGTCCCTAGTATTAATTAAATTAATGAAGGTGTTGGCATAGTTCAAAATAAGTGAATTTTGAAACTTGGACCAAGTTTAGCAGAAGTTGAAGCCTATTGATGGAGGTATTATTATTTCTTGTAATAAGTGACATGGAAACGAGTGGACATTGATTACTAGGATTATAAGTGGTTATTTTAGCACTAATACTTAATTAAAAAGTCAAATTTTCATTTCTTAATTAAGGACTTTCAATTATCTCATTCTCGGGATTAATAATTATCATTAAATTTTTAATGACATGGGGAGGGTCTCTTCTCCTGTCATTCCCTGAGCAATAATAATGCCTACTATTAAATTCACATTTATCTTACTAATATATTTCCTCCGTCTAATTTATTTATTCATTATATTATTTTAAAATATTCAATAATATTTATTCAATTTATAAAGTCATCCATTTTGTGGGAGTATCTATTTTATCTTTGTTATTCAATAGTATTCATTGAATTTATATTTGCTAAAATAATAACTCATATCATTTACTGTTTTTTAATTTTTGTGTTAGGTCAACCGTGCATAAATATTATTGAATAAATAGAGTGACATTAAATAATTAGGAAATCATAATTTGAACTATATAATGCATTACGTCATTTATAGTTTTTGACGTTGATATTCCTAACGTATATGATATGTTAACAAGAATTGTCTTAAAAAAATCACATGCTCCAAAATGCATCTGCATTGTAACACAAACAAAGAAAACAAGGTACATAAAATTCCAGCTCAACACAAGCTAAATTATATTTGTATATACTTAAATGGCTAAGAACACAATGTTTAGTCTGGCATATGCATTGTAATTACCACAACTAATTCAATAGGTTATTTTAATTGTCAATTTTATTTGACCTCTGTTGTTAAAAGCCATACACGATTACTTTTAAACAATCAAATTGATAATGTTTCCTGCAATAATTATTCAATTAATCAAATCTATTTGTAGGAATTTGTCCAGCGTAACTTGTAATTAAAAAAAAAAAACAGAACAAGTAAATTATTTAAGTTTTTAGGGAAAACATTTAGCACACGGCAGTATTTTGGCATGGTCAAATTTGTCTTGGTCGTTGGACTAAACTCATCCTCCGTGTTCTTTTTATAATTTAGACAATATAAAAGTAAACTAGGAAATGTCAAAGTATATGGCATTTGGCAAGAAAATACTGGGTCATCTTCCCCATGTAACCCGGTCTTTACTCCTAATTTTATTTTGGATTAAGTTATATTTTACCAAAATTAAATTAAAATGAAGAAAAATGGTTATTACTTTTATCTTAATTTTTAAAATAATTATTTTGTAAATTATGATAAATAATTTGGAACGAAGAAAATAATTTGTAATAATCTACTTTTGTTTTATTCGATATAAATATGGTAGTTTATCTACTTTAATTTTCAGATTCCTACTACGTAGGGCTTCATTTAAGGAGAAACACTCCCCACAAAGGACTTGTTCATATCCAGAGGAATCCAAGACCTTTGGTTAACGAAGAAGTAGTTAGTTCACTGCACCATATTTTTTGATGGTCCTTGTCTCCTTCATAATTCTAAGTCTTCATACCAAGTATTTCTTTTTCTTTAAAAGAGACGTTTTTATAATTTTTTTTTATTTTTTCTCGTAAAAGGAAAAAGAAAGAATCCATGGGTGGGTGCGGAGAAAAATAAGTGTGCTTTTTATTTAATTTTTATTTATTACAAGTAAAAAATATTATTTTAAAAATATTTTATTATTTAAACAAATATTTTGAGAGTTGATATGGAAGATAGAATTGTGGAATGAAGATGAGATATATTGGAGAACGGAGATGATAATTACCATATAAAATATTATTTGTTAAATTTATTTTTCTTAATTTCACCGAAGAAGTCATTTTCCTCGAAAAAAGGAACTTATTCTTCAAACAAAAATTTTTCAACCAATAGAATATAAAAAAATATCCCTACTAAACACATCTAAAATATCAATTTTATTATTTTCCTTTTTTTGCAAAGAAAAAATACAGGTCACACAAACCCATGTGCAATATTTTAGCTAACAGTCTTCCCGTTTACTTTTGTAATATTGGGAATGTATCGCCTAACACGATCAAATTTTTTTCTGCTAATTAAAGTAGTGGCTATGGATAATTATTGTAATTTGTTTCCACTTTCTGATAACCCATTTTATCCAAAGAAAAAAAATACTGGTCACACAAACCCATTTAGATGTTGTACATATTTTTAAAATGAAAAATTGAGATTTACCTAAAAAATATTTTTAATAAAAACAATATGTTAATGTTTATATACTGTTTGCATATTGTTTTTAGGCACGTTATTTTTTCAAGTTACGTACAATTATTGTTATGTCGTTAACCTTGTAGACCCTTAAAATTGCTTAGGTAGTTGCATGTTGTCTCATGAAAAAGATTGCACATAAAAAGTACAGAATATTATTACAAGTTCAATTTTTGAAAGAATATGAATTAGTATTCATTTGTGAAATGGGGTTTGCTTCCAGGCAATTTCTTAGCAAGTGGACTGGGACCAGAAAACCAAATTATAAGTGACATATATGTGTGTGACTGAATCACAATTGCAACTTGGAAAAATCCTCTCATATTATCCTCTTTTATTTTATGAGCCATAATTTTGAAAAAAATAATCTAATCTTGCTTTTACTCGTTTTACTTTGCTAAATATAAATTTCCACTTTATTTGTTTCATTTTATCATGCCAAGAGAAAATGAAACTTTTTTCAAAACTTTTCCAAATGCTGACATAAATGTCATCTTCTGAATTGAAGACAAAAATTAGTGCTGTGTTTTCAACTATATGGTTCGATAGATATTTATTAAATAGAACTACTTTAATAAACGATACTCCAACCGAATTTATGAGTTAATACATATATATTAAAAATATATATATAAAGATAAAATTTATATTATATTTTTCATTATTATTTTTGTAAAATCATAAATATATAGTGTAATTTATTTTTTAGAAAATATAAAAGTTCAATAAATAAAAGGGCAAATATGAAAAAAGTTTCAGACATCCACCTTAAACTTTGAAAAATTCAAATGTTTTGAATATTAAAAAAAATCTAAAAAATTCAATTAATTTAGTACGGAGGGAGTATATTATATTTATTAATTTCTTAATAGATGTGATTAATGTTAAAACGATACTCTACTTTTTATGAAAAATATTTTCTATAGAGAGTGTAAAGTCGCTCATACATAAATAAAAATGAACTAAAAAGTATAAAATATAAAAGACGACATTCTTTGATAAATATATCAAAAAGAAAAAAAAAAGGCATTTTTTTACAATAAAATTTTAATATAACAACAAATTTCTTTTTAGGGTTAATTTTCTCTGTGCTACATTATATTTTTTTTATGATCGAATTTTGTCATAACAATTGGAAAATATTTGAATGAATAATATTGTCGACTCTAACAAGCTTCGTTACTTTGGAGCTACCGCATAAGGCAGAAAAGGAAATTGCAGCTTTTGGATACACATATTTTTTATTTTTATATTTTTATGGATATAATAATTTGATCAACACGTTCTCTGGGAATTTTCGTGCGTTGACTCCACAGGCTAAGTCAACCTGGACAAAAAAGGACTAGACTTTTGAACAAGAGAAATGAGATAAAATAAAGCAATTTTCAAATTAAATACGCAACTATTATAATTCAATTTTCGAATTAATTAAATAGGTAACTGTTACAAGTAGGTTTTATTCAATTCTTTAAATAATTATATCTGACTTGGTTCACAAAATCTTGCACAGTAATTTCATCATCAAAAGCAGTAAAAATAATTAAGGAACGGATTCAAATTCCATTAATTGTTTTTATATTTTGAATACCTAAACAATTATTCATTTAATTTTTATATTTGAGAGTTCAAAACTCGAGTATAAATTTCTAATCAAAGATTCTTTACCAATATTCAAAAGAATAATAGCACCCTAAACTTTTCATTTAGTCTTTAAGAGCGTACTTTTAGCTACCAACGTAAGTGAGTTGAGTTGTTTTGAATATTATAAACATTAAAATTAAATTATTTATGTCAAATATATAAATTTATAAATCAAATCAAATTAATAAAATTAAAATTTTTTAACTTCGATTTTTTTCGGGTTCTTTCGAATTTTTTGGATTTTTGAATTTCTTTCGATAAAGTATTCATATAAATATATATTTAACTTGTATTATTTCTTTAGTCCTACCAAAATACAACAAATTAGGATATTTCTTTAAAAAATAACACAAAATATGATATAATAGATATCGCTAAAATATTCAACAAAGAAATAATAGTGAAATCATATAAAATAAATAGTGCAAACAAATAAGTCACGATGAAAATGGAAGACAGTTGGAAAAAGAGTTGACTCACAAGTATTCACATGGCAAATTTTTGACTGGCAGAGTTAATCGATTTTTCTTCATTTCAATTGTACACCTCTTGTTATAATCATACGAAATCTAGGAGGACCTTTTCAACATTGCAAAAATAATATTACTTAATGTTTAGCTCGTACTAAAAATGTCACTATTAGATAAGAGTGGCAAAATTATTTCAAATGTTTCAGCTGGAATAATACACATTTTTTCTTTTTATTCACTCATGATTTGATCTGATTGTCCCAATAATGATGTTGAAGACTTTCATATTAAGAAAAGTTTTGAAGCTTGAAAATTCTTTCTTCCTTTTTTTTATTTTTTTTTAAATTTTATATATATTTGTTTCAATCACATGATTGTGAAATGAGTTAGACTTCCCCGTATGAACATTCTGTGTGAACGATAAAAGAAATAAAGATGATACTAGTTTAATAATTATTCGTTTATTCAATTTCTCATTAGGTCAAATTATCTATACAAGTTAAGAGAGATCTCGTTAATATGTAAATTGATCAGGTCAAAGTAAAAGAACTCCAATAATTTTATGGCTAATTATAGTATAAGTAAAATGATATTAATCCCACGTGAAGGCCTGTTATGAATTAGGAGATTAGATAGATTTGTTCATCGCACAGTGTTGGATTTATATAATGTCATCTACCTAGTTTGGATCGATTCTTTTGTCTATTTGCACAAGCACTATTTTCAGTCTCTTGACACACAACTCACCTAATTAAGTCACTGTGTCATTTATTTACAAGTAAAGTAACTATATATTAATTGCTGATAGACACAAATCCAAACTAACGATCTGATCAGTATTTTGTGAAGACAGAGAAGTTATTTTTGATAGACTTTTAACTCGAGTAAACATATCAAAACTTAAGTATGTAAAGTAAATACATATGATAATTAAGAAGTCATGACGAAAACAACTAAGACGAGACAAGTAGCAATAATAAATAATTAATATAATAACTGAGACAAAGAAAATAATAAATACTGAAAAGAGAACTAGACAATGCTCGACTAATTATGAACATTCCTTGACCTTCATGTCTTCCTATATAAAGTTATGTCTTGGATAAGATGCG
>DF358584.1:83532-94064 GCA_000787875.1 Solanum virginianum
ATAAAGTTATGTCTTGGATAAGATGCGAATATATCATTCATGGTTTTTCAAGACAATTGGTTCTAACTAAAAGTGTTGCTAGTTCTCTTTAATTTTCAAAAGCCGCTTAACTAAGTACACTTAGTTTTTTTTTAAAAAAAACTTTTCTGAAATCTTCTTTTGTTTACCTACACAAAACGAAAAGCATGCATATAATATATGGTCCTATTTACACTTTTCAACTAATGTATAGAAAGGGATGATACTTTAGACAGAAGCTAAACAAATCTTTTTTGGGCCAAAGCATAAAACATATAGAAAGAGACAAGGCCAAAAGGTGAGTTATTTTTGTGGCAATCGGCGCACCCATCCCCAAGCTTCATGCCTTTTTGTCCCCAAGCTTTTTGGCTTCTGTCATCTTTGCTAGAGACACCAAGGACTAGGAATCAACAACAATAATCTTAAAATATGACTTTAATATTATTATTCAACAATACATATATAGAATATTAAATAACATAAAAAATAAGTGTCTCACATATTTAAGTATACTCCTATGTTTTTATACATTTCTTTCTTTATTTCGGACTGTCAAATGTGTTAAATCATCTTGCAACATATGTATTTGAGATTGTTCAAAACTCACGCAGTTCTATTTTACTGACAGTCCAATGGGCCAAAAAATAGGAGGAAGTTCTAGCCCAATGATATTATCCAATGGATCAAAGCCTCGAGAAATTAAGTAGGATGGCAATATAGTGGGCAAACTTGTCTAAATATGCTATATTAGGAAAAAATAATTATCATCTATAGGTATAATAAATTATTTTTGCTGAACATTTTGTAATATGTTTTAAAAATATTATTTATAAAATATATATAATACAAGTTTTATTGATGGATAATATATTTATTATAAAATACACTTTAATATATGTTGTGTCAATTCTTTACTAAAAAACAAATATATTGTTAAACACTTATAATATATTTATATTGCATACATAATTTACTTTTAATACAAGTGCATATTTATTATAATATTACTATATATTATTATGAATAATAATAAATAAAAAATATCACTAAAATTAATAAATATTTTCTTAAAAATATTCGTCCAAGTAATTTTTTTTTTATTTCTCGAGAGAAGCCCTTTTCCCGTCCAACGGGGTCCAGGTGAGCAAGTGATTTACAAGAATGACATGAGACGTGGTCTTAAATGATTGGTTCCATTTATTTATCTTTTAAAAAGAGGCATTTACTTCTTTTTTTTCAAAAGAAAAAAAATACTAGGCAAAACTTTCATTCTCAATTGGATATAAGTTAATTTTGCCTATGAGGCAGAAGTTAGAGATAAATAAAAACACGAATATTTTTTAAAAAATTAAAAAAAAAGTTTCTAATCAAAATACTTTGTTAGAAATTGAATTATTAATCAAAATAAAATTTTAATAGCTTGATTGATTGATGACAAGTTATTTTAGAATTAATTGTCTAAAAAAAATATGATATTACAATGTCAAAAGAAATTTCTCAATTAATCATCTCAAAGTTAATATCTCAATAAAAATAATATTATATTACAATCTCAAAATAGTGATAAGAAGATACCCCTAAACTCAAAGGAAAGTTTTATAGAGTGGTGGTTAGACCTTCTTTGCTGTATGGGGTGGAGTGTTGGCCTATTAAAAATGTACATGTTCAGAAGATGCATGTTGCAGAGATGAGGATGTTGAGATGGATGTGTGGTCACACCATGAGTGAGAAGGTTAGGAATGAGACCATTCGGGAAAACCTAGAGGTCGCTCCAGTGGCTGATAAGATGAGAGAAGCGAGACTGCGATGGTTTGATCATGTGCAGAGAAGGAGTGTCGACGCTCTTGTTAGGAGGTGCGAGAGGTTGATTTTAGAAGCTACGCGGAAGGGTAGAGGTAGACCGAAGAAGTACTGGGGGAGGTGATCAGACATGATATGATTTTTTGTGTAATCGTACCGCATGTAAGTATTTGTCATGTGCTTTTATTTGGGTCATATCTAGTTTATTTTGTCAATGAGTTTTTGAGATGAGGGTTCCCAAGAAATAGTCACTCTACCTTTATGAGGTAGAGGTAAGGTCTGCGTATATCCTACCCTCCCCAGACCCCACTTGTGGAATTTTACTAGGTATGTTGTTGTTGTTGTAATCTCAAAATAAATTATCTAATAATTTTATCCTAATAAAAATAAAATAAATTTATCCTATAATTAATTTGTTATCCGATTCTATAAAAACACTAGAAAAGCTGGAATTGCCACGTCATGTTGTGATCAGCTGAATCTCCTCAACAAATCAGTATTTGGTCTTGCTCATCCAAATTACAGTAAAGTCACTTCCGCCATTGGATCTGTAAGAAGCAACAATGGAGAAACAGTCGGCAGTGATTGAGCACAAGTCCTACGCTAGAGTTGGATTGCTTGGAAACCCTAGCGACGTTTATTTTGGGAACACTATTTCTTTCAGCCTTGGAAACTTTTGGGCTTCCGTTCGTCTGGAGCCTTCTACAGATCTCGTCATTGTTCCTCATCCTTCTCATGATCTCGTTCAATTCAATTCAATTTATCACCTGGTACTCTATCTAATGCTTTTTCCTTCAGAATCACTTTTATACTGGTGGGTCAAGTACTTTGGGATTATTGAGTTGGAGATGGTTGCTTTAGTTTTGAGTTTACTTTGTTATCATAATTGCTCAAAATTGATGATGAGTTATATATGATTCTTCAATGCTGATCTGAAATATCGGGTTTTCTTAATTAGGATGACAAATTTAGTGCAAAAAGTGTTTTTTTTTTCAGAAGCTTAGAGAAAAAAGTTTTTCCGTAAAGGATTTCAAAAAAATTTGGTCAACACTAATTGTTGCTTTTTTAAAATTTATTGGCTAAAACACAGAATGTCTCTTACCAAGAATACTTTTTTGAGAAACAATTCTCAAAATAAGCCTGATTTTTTTTTAAAAGCTTGATGAAACATGCTATGAATACCATGCACTTGTGCTTGTTGTTTGACAGGTGAGCAGGTTACAGAGTGAGGGGTACTATGGAGGGGTGCGTTTACTTATGGCAATCCTTAAAATATTTTATAACTATTGCAAGGAGAACAACATCACCTTACATGATGGGAATTTCACTCTCTCTTATGATACTAACATTCCCCGTCAGGTAGAACCTAACATTGCAAGATTTATCTGTCCTTTGATGGTTCAATTTTTGTGGTTTGGAATCACGCTAGTTAATTGTGGTTAAGCTCTTTATTCTATTACTAAATGTTCTTTTGCTTGAAACCTTTAT
This sequence comes from Solanum virginianum, assembly GCA_000787875.1. Taxonomy (NCBI): domain Eukaryota; kingdom Viridiplantae; phylum Streptophyta; class Magnoliopsida; order Solanales; family Solanaceae; genus Solanum; species Solanum virginianum. Next base: position 86,839 of record DF358584.1, read on the forward strand.
CAGGAAAAGAGCCTAGCACTGTGTAGGTTAATTTTAAGAAAATAATTGAATCTTTATTTAAACTAAAAGATAAAAGATGATCAGTTGTAAGCATCTACATTTTCCGTACTTTGTATTAAGAGAGAAAGGTTGTTTTTTTATTTTGTCGAGTAGTCAGATTAGTCCTTGCATTATGATTCATAGATTCGGAAGCCATGACATTTTTGTGAAAAGAGATTCAGTTGTGCTATTTGTTGAGATTTTGAGCAACATTTTGGAAGTGATCATGATGATCCTCGCCTCTATGTAGCAGGCAAAAATAAGTCAAGTTGAACTGGAAGCTGATAATTTTTTCTAGTGAGTTTGGTTCTAGGTCAAATTTTCTGTGCAGAGGATTTTTACAATCTAAACGAAGTTCAACTGAACTGGTCAACAGCTTTGTTCCAATTGACTTGAGCTAGCTTCATTATTATACTAATGCTAAATGTGTGGTCAAGTTATTGTTTATTGTTTACCAAATCAATCTCAAAGAATCTTCAACTGGGTTAATCTGCCAATTAACGAGCAGCTCAGTCACCATGCGTCAAGATTTCAGAGGTGGTTTAATTATCCATCTCTCTTATAGTTTTGCTGAGTTCCAGGACACTCGGTTTAAAATACAAGAGGAAACAGCTTTAATTTAGAATGAGTTCTTCTGTTTATATGGTCCTATTGTTTGGTGTTGGAAATCTCTTTTCCTTGTTTTACAGTTTATCTGAAATATCTAAGTCGAGTAAAATATTTCTTTAATTTCAATCAGGCACAAGCAAAACCCCTACACCTTGGATGTTCTATGCATAAAACTTTACATAATACGTTCTGGATTTAAGCTATGCAAATAAATTAGGAGTGGCGCACATGCTTGTTTCAATCATTACTGAAGTTGCATCACACTTCCTGAATGATCATGATCTGAATATGTCATTGCTATATGATACATGAGATAAAGTAAAAGATTTAATTTACCTCTTGTCTTGAAAAAGTTCGATTAATATATCAAATGCTTTCCACTTCTCAGACAGGGCTTTCAGGTTCTAGTGCAATCGTTAGTGCTGCACTGAGTTGCCTTCTTGACTTTTACGAAGTCAGACATCTCATCAAAGTTGAGGTAAGGCCGAACCTTGTCCTTAATGCAGAGAAGGAACTTGGAATTGTTGCAGGTCTTCAAGATAGAGTGGCCCAGGTGTATGGAGGCGTTGTATATATGGTGTGTACGTGTGGTACTCTTGTTTTTCTTTGATAAGTATCAGCATGATACTTGGCAGAACTAATCTTGCCATAGTTGTAAAGTTTATATTTCATGTTCATAGTATCCTTTATTTTGCAGGATTTTGGCAAGAATCACATGGATGAATTAGGTCATGGCATATATACACCCATGGATGTTGATCTTCTCCCACCTCTTTATCTGATCTATGCAGAGAATCCCAGTGATTCTGGAAAGGTGAGTATTTAATGTACAGAATATGAGTGAAAAATCTTAATGTTGTCAGCCCAAAGATTATTTAGATGGAGTGAATGAGTTTTACTGGGGTATGTTATTTGCTTAGCCATGCAATTGGTTGGAGTATTGCATTTTGGTTTTCACTTCGTACAAAGAAGGGAGTGAAAAGATTTAGACAATGAGTACTGATGCAGGGTTGTAGTCCATGTCGCTGGCCCTTTATTTTCAGCATTTTTTAACGGGGTAACTTATATATTTCCAGTATTTTTATTGAATATTTCTCCCAACAGTGAAAGACATGGCAATTGCAGCTGGTTCTCAAGGAAAAGTGAATATCGGTGTCTGGACTAACTTTGTCATTAAAAATTACTTTGTTGACAGTAGTTACAGAATATAGATGATACTTTTTTTCCAATGCAGGTACATAGTACAGTTCGACAAAGATGGTTAGATGGTGATAAATTTATAAGATCAACCATTGAAGAGGTTGCAAACATAGCTGTGGAGGGACGGAATGCTCTTCTTGAGAAGGACTACAATAAGCTGGCAGCCCTCATGAATCATAATTTTGACCTGAGAAGGTAAAATATGTGCAACCTTGTTAGCTTGATCAGGACATTTTAAAATATCGTTTATGTGCTTAGCGGCGTCCTAAAACCTGTTTTGGTAGTCTCATGTCCCACCTATTTTCATGTTATTAGTTGTGACAGTTTTATGTCCAGCTCAGGGCTCTTTACATCCCTTACCTGGTTAAACTTGGCATTAGTAAACAAGCAAAGACTGACTTACCATCTAAAAACTTTCGGTTCTGGACAAAGAATAAATCCAAGCGATTTGACAGGTCGTTCAGCTCATCTAAAGTGGTTATCATATGCCATTTTGCATCTTAATTTGGTATCACGTAAACCTGTAATATTATATGCCAATCAAATGCTAAAATTTTATGTGTGGAGGATGCAGGCGTATGTTTGGAGACGATGCCCTTGGAGCTATGAATATAGAGATGGTTGAAATTGCTCGAAGGGTAGGTGCTGCTTCCAAGTTCACAGGAAGTGGTGGGGCTGTGGTTGCGTTCTGTCCGGATGGACCTTCGCAAGTGAAGCAGCTAGAGGACGCGTGCCACAGAGCTGGTTTCACTTTTCAACCAATTAAAGTTATGCCTTCATTTCTAAACGAAATTGATCTTCAAACTCTGGGATCAAAGTGAAAACAAGGACCTGCTTTCAAATATGGGATCCTATTTATTCTTTATTCCTTTCACATTTTATTGGTAAATGGTTTATGCTAAGCTTGTCACGAAGTATGTAGCAATTGCCAGTAAAAGTTCAGATTTTAAACTACATCCATTCTGATTAAGAGTTCTTTTGCACATTTTCCTGCCAGTAAATCCAGTTAAATAGTCATTAAAATTCACATATTTTAACGGCCGTTATTAGTACCAATTATGATCACTACTAAATCTGTAAGAAAATGACATAGTTTGCACTTTTACTTAGTACTCCATTCAATATTAATTCAACTGCACATAATATTCAAGGACATAATTTGAACAATATTTTTGCTTAATTTACCCGTAGAAAATGCAAATATGAAATTAACTTTGAACAATAAGCACCTATCAACCTCATCCTCCTCTACAAACTTCAAAAAAGTGAACAAGACTGTCAAACGTATTCAGGTGATCACCGAAAAGATGTTAAAACATTAGAAAGATGTTCCACAATTACATCTCACTCCTTTCCAACAACAGAGGATTCCTGAATATAAGTAGGTGGTCATTCTCATCATTCGGAGATGGAAGATCCAAGAAGAATATATACAAAACAAACTCAAACTAAGAAAAACCATAAAGGCAACAAACTCACAGACATCGCCCTACTTTTTCTCTGATAAAATTCTCTTGTAGAAGTCAATCTCCACAGAGGGAAGAAATAAGTTCGCCAGGTGTGTGTGCCCAGATTGGGAGGTCCAAAACTGACTGTTTCACTTTTTCTTCTTGTGCAGTCCAGACAGCTTCGACAACATCACAAAGTTTTGATATGTTGCCAATTACAGCCTCCTGTGCTTCAACCTGTACCAAGTAATTCACAATAAACAATTGAATTTAGCCCTTCAAACGACATCTAAAGGCAATGACTTGTTATGACCATAGAAGTATCACCTGGTAAAAAAGGAACAATAAAGGGAGTTAGTAGACAATGTCGTTTTGGCTAGCTGGACGATTCCAAATTGCTGTTATAAAGGCTCAGTCAGAGATGGTTAAGGGGATAAATGCATGGCTGTGATTGAGATAATCCAAGGGCTCCGATTAGCTCAAGGAAAGGACAAGGAGTCTCAGCAAGGGGAAGGACGCATAACGAATTCTGGTAAATTACATCTCTTGCTCTCTTTCTTCTCTCTCTTTCCTCTATTCTTCTTGCCCTTGGTACAATTTCCCAAATCGCAGGTAACTTAATGGTGATAATCGATGGTGATGGAAGCCGTATAGTGCAGTTGTCAAGGAACTGGGTTGTTTTTTGATGGACATTGGAGCAACTCACAGCTTCACTGGCCATCAGGTGGCCAAGGAACTGGGTTGTTTGATTCAAGATGATGTACCCGTAATGGTGACTGCGGCAGATGGGAAGCAGGTGACAAGTCACAAAAGTTGTCCTAATATTTGCTGGAAAATCAGTGGGATGGATTCAAGGACAAGCTGAGGGTGCTCAAGCTAGGAGGTTGTGAGGTGTTGATTGGGAAAACTGGCTCAAGTCATATAATCCTATCACTTTGGATTATGACCTATACCAGGTGAGAGTTAAACATAAAGGGAAATTGGTGATCCTCAAGGAGTCAACAGATCATCGGTTCCTCAAACATGTAACTGCTAGGGATATGGACAAACTTATCAAGAAGGGACAAACATTGATAGGTTATTAGTAGTAACTATGGAAGCTCAGGAAGCTGATGATGAGGAAGAAATACCAGGGGTTGTGCAGGACAGCAGGAGGTCCTGCAGCAATACCAATAGTACTTGCAGAACCAAAATCTCTTCCTCCCAAAAGAGAATTGGATCATACAATTCCCATTTAACCAGGGGTAGGTAGGACCAGTTTCAGTCAGGCCTTATAGATACAACCATTTCCAAAAGCTAGAGCTGGAGAAGCAAGTGAAAAAAATGCTACAGCAAGGAGTCATACAACCAAGTTACTCTCCATACTTCTCTCCAGTGTTGTTAGTGAAGAAAAAAGATGGGACTTGGAGATTCTATATTGACTACAGAGAGCCTAATATGATCACTACCACAGGCAAGTTCCCAATATCTATTATAGATGATTCACTAGATGAGCCGGAGGGTTCACAATACTTCTCCAAGGTGGGTCTTAGGGCTGGATACCACCAAATCAGGATGAAACAGAAAGACATTCACAACACTGGGTTCAGGACCCACAATGGGAATTTTGAGTTCAAAGTCATGCCATTTGGGCTCATCAATGCCGTGGCCACCTTTTAGGCTCTCATGAATCAGGATTTTCAACAGCATTTAAGACAATTCATACTGCTATATCTTAATCTACGATAAGACTTGATCAGATCATGTGGATCACCTCACTAAAACCTTCTCCACAGTAGACCAACATCAATTGTTTGTAAAGAGGTCAAAGCGTGCTTTTGCTAGAATGCAAATAGAATATTTAGGGAACATCATCACTGCCCAAGGAGTGGCCACTGACCCCCCTAAGATTGAGGCCATGGTTCCATGGCCTAAACAAAAGTTTGTGAAGGGGTTAAGAAGTTTCCTGGGCCTCACAGGATACTGTAGAAGATTCATAAGGAATTATAGAATAATCAGCAAGTCTTTGACATCTCCAATTCAAGAAGAATGCATACTCTTGGAATGATACAACTGATAAAGCCTTTGAAGATTTGAAAACAACCATGACCACAGCACCTGTACTGGTTATGCCCAATCTCCATAAGGAATTCACCATTGAAACTGATGCTGGTCAACAAGGAATTGAGGCAGTCCTACTACAAGAAGAGAGACCAATAACTTTTTTCAATAGAACCAAGACACTGGGTAAAGTCTACTTATGAGAAAGAACTAACGCCTGCGATGTCAGCCACAGTCAAATGGAGGCATGACATACAAAGTGGCCACTTAAATATGAAGACGGATCACTTCAGTTTTAAATAACTATTAGAACAGAAAATCACCAGAGCCCTGCAGCAGAAGAGTCTGACCAAACCGTTGGAGTTGGATTATGATATACAGTGTAAGAAGGGATTTGAGAATAAGGTAGATGATACCTTATGATTTTCTCTCTAAACTATTTTTGATAATTCGAATTAAAATTGATTAAGTATTACACTCTTAATAGTAAGGTTCCATCTCGCTCTCTCTCCTAGCGTTTCCGGCCAGAAATCTCGCTGACCAATCGCTACTGCTCCGGCGAGTTCTTTTCCTCCGACGAGCTACTTCTCCAGCAAGGTCTCGTCTCCAACGAGCTATTTCTCCGGCGATCTAGCTATCTCCGGCGATATTTGCTTCCCGTCTCAGATCTGGCCATCTCTTTCTGCGATTGCCGGCGACCTCTTTCTCCGGCGACGTCAGTCAAGATTCCAGTTAGAATCTTCTTCTTCTTCCTTTCTTCGTGGTGGAAACACAGTAGATTTCTGGCGTGGTTTTCTGGTGAAATCCGATTTCAAGATTCCGATTTCCGGCTCCAATTTCGATTCCGACGGGGCCCAAACTGCAGACAGCGATTTCCGGCAACGCCTCTCCGGCGACGACAGACAGATTCAGATTCATTTTCCGGCCAGAATTGTCAGGTGATATCCTCCATTTTCCCCGTCTCTCTCTTGTTCAAAACCCTATTTCCGGTCAGATTTTCTATCTTCCCCTTTTCTAGCATTACTTCCGTTTGAATACTACTCTCTGTTGTTGTTTCCTGTTTTGTATAGTTCTTGTTTTGTGTAGTTGCTTGCTGTTTCTGTTGCCTGGTACTTCGCAAATTGAGAAGAAAAATAACTTCTATTAATGTTAACAAGTGTGTACAAGTATGCTTAAAGCTTACAATGTCTCTCTCTATGTTACAAGGTAAAGAAAAATACAAGAGAGGGCGTATATATATACACGTCAGGCGCCGTGCGCCTGTCTGCGTGCGCGCGCGCGCTGGCGGCAGGGCGTGCGCATGCGGCAGACACTTCTGCGCGCGAATGCGCGCGGGACGTGTCATGTTGCTATATATTGTTGTTTACTGTTGTATATTGTTATACATTGCTGTATACGCGTATATATATACACGTTAGTCCTATTCTAGCCGTTAGGACCGTTGGCGGAACTAGCCGTTGGAACTAGCCGTTGGAGACAGCTGGCCGGGGGCTGGCAGTTGACCGTTGAAAACAGCTGGCATCCGGCTGGCATGTTACCGTTGGGGATGTCTGTACTGCTGTATATTATTGTATATTGCTGTGTATTGTTACGGTATATTGTATATTATCATATTGTTGCTGTATACTGCTGTATATTGTTATATATTGCTGTGTATTGTTACGGTATATTGTGTGCATTTTGTATATTGTTATGTATTGCTATTGATTGGTAGTCTTTCCTGTTGTCTTTCCTATTGCTTTGCTTGTTGTTTTACTTGTATGCTTGCTAGATTGTGGCGTTGTAGTTTAGAGAGGTGTAGGGATTATCAGTCTTGTAGTTTCGTGGCGCTAGGAGAAAATGGTGGACTAGGGTCATGTTGTCGGTCGGGGTCGAACGTCAGGGATAGGC
>DF358583.1:12439-23950 GCA_000787875.1 Solanum virginianum
CCAGAATTCGTGGGCTAACACCCACGGAAAATGGCCAAAATCTCATGTTTCTCCTTCTTTGGGCCTTAAAATCATACCAGGTCCCCGCCAACGTCACCGGACCACCTAGGCCGCTGTCTGGGCTCGTCCTCGATCCACCCGTATGATTTTTTGGGATTCTTTACCCGAAACCCCAGGGATGTAAGAATATGTGGGCTAACACCCACGGAAAATGGCAGAAATCACCTGTTTCTCCTTCCTTGGGCCATAAATTCCTACCAGGCACCCACCAACGCCGTCGAACAACCTGGGCCGCTTACCGAGCTCATCTCCGACCCACCCGTATGATTTTTTGGGATTCTTTGCTCGGAAGCCCAAGTGGTGCCAAAATCCGTGGGCTAACAACAACGAAAAATTGCCAAAATCGCCTGTTTCTCCTTCCCTGGGATATAAAATCCTACCAGGCCCCCACCAACGTCGCTGGACTTCCTGGGCTGCTTTTCGGGCTCGTCCTCGACCCATCCGTATGATATTTTAGGATTCTTTGCCCGAAACCCCAGGTGGCTCTCTAATTCGTGGGCTAACACCCAGGAAATATGGTTGAAATCGCCTATTTCTCCTTCCTTGGGCCATAAAATCCTACTAGGCCTCCGCCAACGTAGCTGGACCACCTGGGCCGCTTACCGACCTCGTCCCCGACCCACCCGTATGATTTTTTGGGATTCTTTGCTCGGAACCCAAGATGGCGCCAGAATCCGTGGGCTAACACCCACAAAAAATGGCCAAAATCGCCTGTTTCTCCTTCCTTAGGCCATAAAATCCTACCAGGCCCCCGCCAATGCCATGGGATGACCTGGGCCGCTTTTCGAGCTTGTCCCCGACACACTCTTATGATTTTTTGGGATTCTTTGCCCGGAACCCCAGGTGGCGCCAGAATTCGTGGGCTAACACCCACGAAAAATGGACGAAATTGTCTGTTTCTCCTTCCTTGGGCCATAAAATCCTACCAGGCCCCCGCCAATGTCGTCAGACCACCTGGGCCGCTTACCAAGCTCATCCCCGACCCACCCATATGATATTTTGGGATTCTTTACCCAGAACCCCAAGTGGCGCCAGAATTCGTGGGCTAACACCCACGAAAAATGACCGAAATTGCCTGTTTCTCCTTTCTTGGGCCATAAAATCCTACCAGGCCCCCGCCAATGCCACCGGACTACCTGGGCCACTTTTCGAGCTCATCCCCGACCCACCTGTATGATATTTTGGAATTTTTTGCTGGAACCCCAGGTGGCGCTAGAATTCGTGGGCTAACACCCACGAAAAATGGCTGAAATCACCCGTTTCTCCTTCCTCTGGCCATAAAATACTACCAGGCCCCCGCCAACATCACCGGAACACTTGGGCCGCTTGCTGGGCTCGATTTTGACCCACCCGTATGATTTTTTAGGATTCTTTGCCCGGAACCGCTGGTGGCGCCAGAATCCGTGGGATAACGCCCACGAAAAATGGTTGAAATAGCCTGTTTCTCCTTCCTTGGGCCATGAAATCCTACCAGGCCCCCGCCAACGCCGCCGGACCACCTGGCCGCTTGCCGGGCTCGTCCCCGACCTACCCGTATAATTTTTTGGGATTCTTTGTCTGGAACCCCAGGTGGCGCCAGAATCCGTGGGCTAACACCCACCGAAAATGGACAAAATCGCCTGTTTTTCCTTACTTGGGCCTTAAAATCCTACCAGGCCCCTGCCAACGCCGCCAGACCACCTAGGCCGCTTGCCGGGGTTGTCCCTGACCCATTCGTATGATTTTTTTGGATTCTTCGCTCAGAACCCAGGATAGCGCCAGAGTCCGTGGGCTAACACCCATGGAAAATGGCAAAAATCGCCTGTTTCTCCTTCCTTGGGACATAAACAGATGACGTAAGAATCTGTGGGCTAACACCCACGAAAAATGGACAAAATCGCCTGTTTCTCATTCCTTGAGCCATAAATTCCTACCAGGCACCCGCCAACACCGTCGAAAAACCTGGGCCGCTTACCGGGCTCGTCTCCGACCCACCCATATCATTTTTTGGGATTCTTCCCTCGGAACCCCAGGTGGCGCCAGAATCCGTGGGCTAACACCCACGAAAAATTACCGAAATCGTATGTTTCTCCATCCTTGGATATAAAATCCTACCAGGCCCACGCCAATGCCGGCGGACCACCTGGACCACTTGCCGGGATCGTCCCCGACCCACCTGTATAATTTTTTGGGATTATTTGCCCGGAACCCCAGGTACCGCCAAAATCCGTGGGCTAACACCCAGGGAAAATGGCCGAAATCGCCTGTTTCTCCTTCCTTGGGCCATAAAATCCTACCACACCCTCGCCAATGCCGCCGGACCACCTGGGCTACTTGTCGGGCTCGTCCCAGACTTACCCGTATGAATTTTTGCGATTCTATGCCCGGAAAGCCAGGTGGCGCCAGAATACGTGGGCTAACACCCATGAAAAATGGCCGAAATTGCCTATTTCTCTTTCCTTGGGCCATAAAATCCTACCCGGCCCCCGCCAACGCCACCGGACCATATGGGCCACTTTTCGGGCTCGTCCCCGAACCACCTGTATGATTTTTTGGGATTCTTTCCCTGGAACCCCACGTGGTGCCAGAATTCATGGGATAACACCCACGGAAAATGACCGAAATCGCCTATTTCTCCTTTCTTAGGCCATAAATTACTACCAGTCCCCGCCAATGCCGTCGGACCACCTAGGCCGCTTGACAGGCTAGTCCCCGACCCATTGTATGATTTTTCAGGATTCTTTGACCAAAACCCCAGGTAGCGCCAGAATCTGTGGGCTAACACCCACGTAAAATGGCCGAAATCGCCTGTTTCTCCCTCTTTGGGCCATAAAATCCTACCAGGCCCCCGCCAACACCGTCGGACAACCTGGGCTGCTTGCCCAGCTCGTCCCCGACCCACCCATATGATTTTTCGAGATTCTTTGCTCGGAACCCAGGTGGCGCCAGAATCTGTGTGCTAACACCCACGAAAAATGGCCGAAATCACCTGTTTCCTTTCTTGGGCCATAAAATCCTACCAGGCCCCCGTGCTAACACCCACGAAAAATGGCCGAAATCACCTGTTTCTCCTTCCTTGGACCATAAAATCCTACCAGGACCCCACCAACGCCGCCAGACCACCTGGGCTGCTTGCTGGGCTCGTCCCCGACCCAACAGTATGATTTTTTGGGATTCTTTGCCTGGAACCCCAGGTGGCGCAAGAATTCGTGGGCTAACACCCACGAAAAAAGGTTGAAATCACCTGTTTCTCCTTCCATGGGCCACAAAACCCTACCAGGCCCCCGCCAACGCCACTGGACCATGTCGGTCACTTGCCAAGGTCATCCCTAACCCACCCGTATGACCTATCAGGATTCCTTGCCCGGAACCCCAGGTGGAGCAAGAATACGTGGGCTAACACCCACGAAAAATGGCCGAAATCGCCTGCTTCTCCTTCCTTGGGCCACAAAACCCTACCACGCCCCCGCCAACGCCGCTGGACCACCTGGAAAGCTTACCAGACACGTCCCCAACCCACCCATATGATATGTCGAGATTCTTTGCCCGGAACCGCAGGTGGCGCCAGAATCAATGGGCTAACACCCACGAAAAATGGCCGAAATCACCTGTTTCTCCTTCCTTGGGCCATAAAATCCTACCAGGCCCCCGCCAACACCCACGAAAAATGGCCGAAATCACCTGGGCCGCCTTGCCAGGGCCATAAAATCATACAAGGCCCCCGACAACACCGCCGGACCACCTGGGCAGCATGTCGGGCTCTGCCCAGAACCATCCAGATGACGCCATGAAATTCTGTGCCCGAAAACCCACGGAGCGCCAGAAACGCCAAAATCACCTGGTTCACCTTCCTTGAAACATAAAATCCTACCAGGCCCCCGCCAACACCGCCGGACCACCTGGGCCGCTTGCCGGGCTCATCCCCGACCCACCCGTATGATTTTTCAGGATTCTTTTCCCGGAACACCAGGTGGCGCCAGAATCCGTGGGCTAACACCCACGAAAAATGGCCAAAATTGCCTATTTCTCTTTCCTTGGGCCATAAAATCCTACCAGGCCCCCGCCAATGCCGTCGGACCATTTGGGCCTCATGCCGGGATCATCCCCAACCCACCCATATAATTTTTCAAGATTCTGTTACCAAGAAACCCAGGTGGCGCCAGAATACGTGGGATAACACCCACAAAAAAAGCCCGAAATCGCCTGTTTCTCCTTCCCTCGGCCATAAAATCCTACCAGGCCCCCGCTAATGCCATCGCACCACCTGGGCCGCTTTCCGGGCTAATCCTCAACCCACGAAAATGATTTTTTGGATTCTTTACCCGAAACCCCAGGTGGCACCAGAATCCGTGGGCTAACAAAAACCAAAAATGGTGCCCCCGCCAACACCACCGGACCACCTGGGCCACTTCCCAAGCTCATCCCTAACCCACCCGTATGACCATTTGAGATTCTTTGCTCGGAACCCCAGGTAACGCCAGAATACGTGGGCTAACACCCACGAAAAATGGCCGAAATCGCCTGTTTCTCCTTCCTTGGGCCATAAAATCCTACCACGCCCCCGCAAACGCCGCCGAACCACCTGGCAAGCTTACCGAGCTCATCCCCGACCCACCCATATGATATTTAGGGATTCTTTGCCCGAAACCCCAGGTGGCGCCAAAATCCATGGGCTAACACCCACGAAAAATGGCCGAAATCACCTGTTTCTCCTTCCTTACGCCATAAAATCCTACCAGGCCCCCGCCAATGCCGACGAACCACCTAGGCCGCTTGCCAAGCTAATCCCCAACCCACCTGTATGATATTTTGGGATTCTTTGCCCAGAACCCCAGGTGGCGCCAAAATTTGTGGGCTAACACCCACGGAATAAGGCCGAAATTGCCTGTTTCTCCTTTCTTGGAACATAAAATCCTATCAGGCCCTCGCCAACGCCACCGGACCACCTAGGCCGCTTTCCGGGCTCATCCCCGACCCACCCATATGATTATTCAGGATTCTTTGCCCGGAACACCAGGTGGCGCCAGAATCCGTGGGATAACACCCACGAAAAATGACCAAAATCGCCTATTTCTCCTTCCTTGGGCCATAAAATCCTACCAGGCCCACGAAAAATGCCGTCGAAATCACCTGGGTCTCCTTCCTCGGGCCATAAAATCCTAGCAGACCCACGCAAACAACACCGAAACACCTCGGTCGCTTGCCAGGCTCATCCCCGACCCACCCATATAATTTTTCAAGATTCTTTACCCAGAAACCCAGGTGGCGCCAGAATTCGTGGGCTAACACCCACGAAAAAAGGCCGAAATCGCCTGTTTCTCCTTCCTTGGGCCATAAAATCCTACCAGGCCCCCGCCAATGCCGCTGAACCACCTGGGCCGCTTATCGGGCTCGTCCCCGACCCACCCGTATGATTTTTTGAGATTCTTTACCCGGAACCCCAGGTGGCGCCAGAATCCGTGGGCTAACACCCACGAAAAATGGCCGAAATCACCTGTTTCTCCTTCCTTGGGCCATAAAATCCTACCATACCCCCACCAATACCGTAGTCCCACAATTCGTGGGCTAACACCCACGAAAAATGGCCGAAATCACCTACTTCTCCTTCCTTGGGCCATAAAATCATACCAGGCCCCCGCCAACGCAACCAAACCACCTAGGCCGCTTACCAGGCTCATTCCTCGACACACCCATATGAGTTTTCAGGATTATTTGCCCAGAACCCCAAGTAGACCCATGAATCCGTGGGCTAACAACCACGAGAAAATGGCCGAAATCACCTATTTCTCCTTCCTTGGGCCATAAAATCCTACCAGGCCCCCACCAACGCCGACGCACCACCTGGGCCCCTTACAGGGCTCATCCCCAACCCACCCATATGATTTTTCGGGATTCTTTGCCCGGAACCCCAGATGGCGCCAGAATCCGTGGGCTAACACCCATGGAAAATGGCCAAAATCGCCTGTTTCTCCTTCCTTGGGCCATAAAATCCTACAACGCCTCTGACAACACCACCGGACCACTTAGGCCACTTGCCGAGCTCGTCCCTGACCCACTCATATGATTTTTCAAGATTCTTTACCCAAAACCCCAAGTGGTGCTAGAATCCGTGGGCTAATACCCACGGAAAATGGCCGAAATTGCCTGTTTCTCCTTCCTTGGGCCATAAAATCCTACCAGGGCCCCGCCAATGCCGTCGGACCACCTGGGCCACTTGTCGGGCTCGTCCCCAACCCACCCGTATGATTTTTCAGGATTCTTTGCCCGAAACCCCAGATGGCGCCAGAATTCGTGGGCTAACACCCACGAAAAATGGCCGAAATCGCCTGTTTCTCCTTCCTTGGGCCATAAAATCCTACCAGGCCCCCCGCCAACGCCGACGGAACACCTGGGCCACTTGCCAAGCTCATCCCCAACCCAACCATATGATTTTTCGAGATTCTTTGCTCGAAACCCCAGGTGCCGCCAAAATCCGTGGGCTAGCAGCCCACGAAAAATGGCCGAAATAGCCTGTTCCTCCTACCTTGGACCATAAAATCCTACCAGAACCCCGCCAAAACCGCCGGACCACCTGGGCCGATTGCCGGGCTACTCCCCGACCCACCCGTATGATATTTTAGAGATTCATTGCCCAAAACCCAGGTGGCGCCAGAACCCGTGGGCAAAAACCCACGAAAAATGACCAAAATCACCTGTTTCTTCTTTCCTTGGGACACAAAATCCTACCAAGCCCCAGCCAACCCCGCCGAAAAACCTGAGCCGCTTACCGAGCACATCCCCGACCCACCCATATGATTTTTCAGGATTCTTTGCCCGGAAACCCAGGTGACGCCAGAATCCATGGACTAACACCCATGAAAAATGACCGAAATCACCTATTTCTCCTTCCTTGGGCCATAAAATCCTACTAATCCCTCGCCAACGCCGTCGATCCACCTGGGCCGCTTACCCGTATTATATTTCAGGATTCTTTGCCCGGAACCCCAGGTGGCGCCAGAATCCGTGGGCTAACACCCACGAAAAATGACAAAAATCACCTATTTCTCCTTCCTTGGGACATAAAATCCTACCAGGCCCCCGCCAATGTACCCGGACCACCTGGGCCGCTTACCAGGCTCATCCCCGACCCACCCGAATGATTTTTCGGGATTCTTTACCCGGAACCCAAGGTGGTGCCAGAATCCATGGGCTAACACCCACGATAAAATGGCCAAAATCGCCTGTTTCTCCTTCCTTGGGACATAAAATCCTACCAGGCCCCCACCAAAGCCGCCGCACCACCAGGGCCGCTTACCGGGCTCGTCCCTGACCCACCCATATAATTTTTGAGGATTCTTTGCCCGGAACCCCAGGTGGACGCCAGAATCCGTGGGCTAACACCCACGAAAAATGGCCAAAATCGCCTGTTTCTCCTTCCTTGGGCCATAAAATCCTACCAGGCACCCGCCAACGCAGCCGGACCACCTGGACCGCTTCCCAGGCTCATACCCAACCCACCCGTATAATTTTTCAGGATTCTTTGCCCGAAACCCCAGGTGGCGCCAGAATCCGTGGGCTAACACCCACAGAAAATGGCCGAAATCGCCGGGATCCTACCAGACCCATCCGCATAATGCCTCAGCACCATTTGCCTGGAACCCTAGGCGGCGCCAGAATCAATTGACAAACACCAATCGAAAAATGGCCGAAATCGCCTGTTACCCGAAACCTTGGGCCATAAAATCCTACCAGGCCCCAGCCAACGCCGCCAGACCACCTAGGCCACTTGCCAGGCTCGTCCCCGACCCACCTATATAAGTTTTTGGGATTCTTTGCCCGAAACCCCAGGTGGCGCCAGAATCCGTGGGCGAACACCCATGGAAATATAGCCGAAATCGCCTGTTTCTCCTTTCTTGGGACATAAAATCCTACTAAGCCCCCGCCAACGTCGTCAGAGCACCTGGGTCGATTACTGGGATCATTCCTAACCCACTCGTATAATTTTTCAGGATTCTTTACCCGGAACCCCCGATTGCGCCATAATTCGTGGGCTAACACCCACGAAAAATGGCCAAAATTGCCTGTTTCTCCTTCCTTGGGCCATAAAATCCTACCAGGCCCCCGCCAATTAGTTGGATAACCTGGGCTGCTTGCCAGGCTTGTACCCAACCCACTCGTATGATTTTTTAGGATTTTTTGCCCGAAACCCTAGGTGGCGCCAGAATCCGTGGGCTAACACACACGAAAAATGGCCGAAATCGCCTATTTCTCCTTCCTTGGACCATAAAATCCTACCAGGCCCCCGCCAACCCCGCCAGACCACCTGGGCAGCTTATCGGGCTCGTACCCAATACACCCATAAAATTTTTTGAGATTCTTTACCCGGAACCCCAGGTGGCGCCAGAATCCGTGGGCTAACACCCACGGAAAATGGCCGAAATCGCCTTACCAGGCCCCCACCAACGCCGCCGGACCACCTGGGCCGCTTGCCGGGCTCGTCCCCGATGCACCCATATGATTTAACACCACCCGGCCACCTCCTTCCTTGGGCCATAAAATCCTACCAGACCCCCACCAATACCGCCAGACCACCTGCACAACTTGTCGGGCTCGTCCCCGACCCACCCGAATGATTTTTTTGAATTCTTCACCCGGAACCCCAGGTGGCGCCAAAATCCATAGACTAACACCCACGAAAAATGGCAGAAATCGCCTGTTTCCCCTTCCTTGGGCCATAAAATACTACCAGGCCCCCGCCAACGCCGCCGGACAACCTGGGCCACTTATCTGGGCTCATCCCCAACCCACCCGGATGATTTTTTGGGATTCTTTGCCCGGAACCCCAGGTGACGCCAGAATCCGTGGGCTAACACCCACGAAAAATGACCGAAATCGCCTGTTTCTCCTTCCTCGGGCCATAAAATCCTACCAGGCCCCCGCCAATGTCGGATGACCTGGGCTACTTGTCGAGATCATCCCCGACCCATCTGTATGCCTACCAGGCCCCCGCCAACGTCGTCGGACAACCTGGACCACTTGCCAGGCTCATCCCTGACCTACCCGTATGATTTTTCAGGATTCTTTGCCCAAAACCCTATGTGGCTATAGAATCCGTGGGCTAACACCCACGAAAAATAGCCAAAATCGCCAGTTTCTCCTTCCTTGGGCAATAAAATCCTACCAAGCCCCCGCCAATGCCGCCGGACCACCTGGGCCGCTTTCTGGCCTCGTCCCCGACCCACCCACATAATTTTCTCGCAATTCTTTGCTCAAAACCCCAGGTGGCGCCAGAATCCGTGGGCTAACACCCAAAGAAAATGGACGAAATCGCCTATTTCTCCTTCCTTGGGCCATAAAATCCTAACAGGCCCCCGCCAAAGCCGCCGGACCACCTAGACAGCTTCCCAAGATCATCCCCAACCCACCCATATGATCTTTTGGGATTATTTGCTCGAAACCCCAGGTAGCGCCAGAATCCGTAGGCTAACACCCACGAAAAATGGCCGAAATCGCCTATTTCTCCTTCATTGGGACATAAAATCCTAACAGGCCCCCGCCAACGCTGCCGGACCACCTGCACCGCTTACCAGGCTCGTCCCCGACCCACCCATATAATTTTTTGGAATTCTTCACCCGGAACCCCAGGTGGCGCCAAAATCCATGGACTAACACCCACGAAAAATTGCCAAAATCGTCTGTTTCTCCTTCCTTGGGCCAATAAATCCTACCAGGCCCCCGCCAACGCCGTCGGTCCACCTGGGCCGCTTATCGGGCTCGTCCCCAACCCACCCGTATGATTTTTTGGGATTCTTTGCCCGAAACCCCAGGTGGCGCCAAAATCCGTGGGCTGACAGCCCACGAAAAATGGCCGAAATCGCCCAATTCTCCTTCCTTGGGCCATAAAATCCTAGAACCCCAGGTGGTGCCAGAATCCGTGGCCAATGACACCCACGAAAAATGGCCGAAATCGCCTGTTTCTCCTTCCTTGGGCCATAAAATCCTACAACGCCTCCGACAACGCCGCCGGACCACCTGGGCCACTTGCCGAGCTCATCCCCGAACCAACCATATGATTTTTCAGGATTCTTTGCCCGGAACCCCAGGGGGCGCCAGAATACGTGGGCTAACACCCACAAAAAATGGCCAAAATTGCCTGTTTCTCCTTCCTTGGACCATAAAAATCCTACCAGGCCCCCACCAATGCCGTCGGACCACCTAGGCCACTTGTCTGGGCTCATCCCCGACCCACCAATATAATATTTCGGGAATCCTTGCCCCGAACCCCAGGTGGCGCCAGAATCCAGGGGCTAACACCCACGGAAAATGGCCAAAATCGCCTGTTTCTACTTCCTTGGACCATAAAATCCTACCAAACCCCCGCCAACAACGACGGACCACCTGGGCCGCTTACCAGGCTCATCCCCAACCCACCCATATGATTTTTCGAGATTCTTTGCCCGAAACCCCAAGATGGCACCAGAATCCGTGGGCTAACACCCACGAAAAATAGCAGAAATCGCCTGTTTCTCCTTCCTTGGGCCATAAAATCCTACCAGGCCCCCGCCAACACCGCCGGAAAACCTGGGCAACTAGCCAAGCTCCTCCCCGACCCACACATATGATTTTTTGGAATTCTTTGCCCAAAACCCCAGGTGGCGCCAGAATACGTGGGTTAACACCCACGAAAAATGACCGAAATCGACTGTTTCTCCTTCCTTGGGCCATAAAATCCTACCAGGCCCCCGCCAACGCCGCCGAACCACCTGGGCTGCTTCCCGAGCTCGTCCCCGAACCACCCATATGATTATTTAGGATTCTTTGCCCGGAACCCCAAGTGGCGCCAGAATCCGTGGGCTAACACCCACGAAAAATGGCCAAAATCGCCTGTTTCTTCTTCCTAGGGCCATAAAATCCTACCAGGCCCCCGCCAACGCCGCTGGGCCACCTGGACCGCTTACCGAGATCATCCCCAACTCACCCATATGACTTTTTTTAATTCTTTGACGGAACCCCAGGCAGCGCTAGAATTCGTGCGCTAACACCCACGGAAAATGGCCAAAATCGTCTATTTCTACTTCCTAGGGCTATAAAATCCTACCCGGCCTCCGCCAACACCACCGGGCCACCTGGGTTTCTTTCCGAGCAACGTCGGACCACCTGAGCAACTTTTCAGTCTCATCCCCAACCCATCCATAAGATTTTTTGGGAATCTTTGCCCGAAACCCCAGTTGGCACCAGAATTCGTGGGCTAACACCCACAGAAAATGGCCAAAATCGCATGTTTTGCCTTTCTTGGGACATAAATTCCTACAAGGCCTCTACCAACACCGCTGGGCCACTTGCCAGGCCCGTACCCAACCTACGCATATGATTTTTTTTAATTCTTTGCCAGAAACTGCAGGCAGCGCCAGAATCCGTGGGCTAACACCCATGAAAAATGGTCGAAATCGCCTATTTCTCCTTCCTTGGGCCATAAAATCCTACCAAGGCCCC